>CAUYUJ010019743.1:125781-165781 GCA_963575745.1 Prorocentrum cordatum
GTGTGTGTGTGTGTGTGGGGGTGTGTGTGTGTGTGTGTGTGTGTGTGTGTGTGTGTGTGTGTGTGTGTGTGTGTGTGTGTGTGTGTGTGTGTGTGTGTGTGTGTGTGTGTGTGTGTGTGTGTGTGTGTGTGTGTGTGTGTGTGTGTGTGTGTGTGTGTGTCTGTGTGTCTGTGTGTGTGTGTGTGTTCGTCTATGGGGTCATGCTTGATCGCCCCGGGGCGCGGCAAGCGGCCCCCTGAGGGCCGAAAACTGTGGGAACACGCCGGCTGAGAAGACTATTCCGCTGGAGATTTGGGCCGTTCCTCCTCCGCATGCCCCCTACGATGATGCTGCGGTGGCATGCCGGTCACAGCAGGCACAAGACGGCGACGGACCCATCATTGAGTTCACGGTGATAGGTTCTCTACTTTTGCTCGCCCGTCTGCAACCACGACCAGCAGAACCATCTTGACCATCAACACGTTCGGCTCCGTCGTGGGCTTGGTCGACGACACTACCAACCTTCGCGGATTCATTTCTCTACGGGACCGATTCCGTTTTGAACGTCTTGTGGTTCACGTTGTCAACGTGCATTTCGCCCCGACGCGGAGCCCAAACATTGTCATATTTTGTCCAAATTTGGCCCCGTATCCAATCCCGGCTTCGTCTCCAGTTCCGACCCCAGCCTCCAGCCACAGGATGATTTCCGAGATGTGTGGCAGGATTTCGCTGCGAGGCATGACCGCGACGTCCCGCTGCGTCGACGTCACGACGGCCACCGCGAGTTCGACGACTAGCTCGCGAGCAGATACCAGCCCTCGCACAGCTTTCCGACCGCAAGCGCCCAGCATCCGACTTCCCGCCTCCACCTCCACCTCCACCTAATTATAGACCTCTAGCTTCCACCTGCTCAGCACTCCGACCTCCACTTGCGAGCATCCGACTTTCCATGTCCACCTTCACCTATCGACCTCCAGCCTCAGCCAATTCAGCACTCTGACCCTCGCATCCTGCTTTCGACTTCCCGCTTCCACTTCCACCTAGCGACCTCGAGCTCCCACCAGTACAGCATTCCGACTCAAGGCTGTAACATTCGTTTTCTCATGTCCACCTCCACATCCAGCTATCGACCTCCAGCTTCCACCAGCTCGGCACTCCGACGGCCCGCAACCAGCATCCGATGTTCCACCCCGCCTCGACCTATCGACCTCGAGCCTCCACCAGCTCTGCACTCTGAACCCCAGCGTCCAGCTTCCGACTTCACACTCCCCTTTCCACCTATCGACCTCGTGCCCTCACCCGCACTGCATTTCCACTTCCAGCATCCAGCATTCGAACTTCCACTTCCACCTCCACTTCCACCTCCACCTCCACCTCGCCCAATCCCTCGCCGACCAGCTCGCTGACAACCGCGCCGACCAGATCACCGACTCACGCACCGACCAGCTCACCGACTCCCGCGCCGAGCGGCTCGCCGACTCCAGCGCCGACCAGATCGCTGACTCCCGCACCGACCAGCTTGGCGGCTCCCGCACCGACTGATGCATCGTGTATAAATGTGGTGCGGTCTATTTTTTCCGTGGACGGACGAATTGTTGCAACGGCCCTGAACTCGGGCAGGAAGGGCGAGTGCATCGCAATGCACGCCAGAGAGTGACATTTCTGGTCCCCGTGATCCGTGCCACCGTTCCCTGCCAGCCTGGCTGCTCCCGCGCCGACCAGCTCACCGGCTCCCGCGCTGGCCAATTCGCCGAATCCCGCGCCGGCCACCACGCCATCGCAGCAACGAAGTTCGCGACACTTGCGTTGGGTCTTGCATCGTGACGCGATTTATTTCCTCCGAGCCGGTGTCGAGGACTCCCGGACCGACCAGCTCACCGATTCCCGCATTGGCCAGCTTGCCGACACCCGCGCCAGCCACGTGACATGTTCGTTGCGTCTTGCATGGTGGTTCAATGTATTTTCTCCGAGCCGGTGTCGAGAACCTCCGCACCGACCAGCTCACCGATTCCCACACCGACCAGCTTGGCGGCTCCCGCACCGACCAGCTCGCCGACTCCTGAGCCGACCAGCTCGCCGACTCCCGCGCCGACCAGCTTACCGACTCCCGCACCGACCAGCTCACCGACCTCGAGCCTCCACCGGAACAGCGTTCCGATCTGAAGGCTCTCACATCCGTCTTCTCAGTTCTACCGTCACCTCCACCTAATGACCTCCAGCCTTCACCAGCTCAGCACTCCGACACCCCAGCATCCAGCATCCGACTTTCCCTTCCCATCTCCGACTTTCGACTTCCAGTTTCCATTCGCTCAGAGTTTTGGCCCCCAGCACCCGGAATTCGACGTTCCACTTCCACCTCCACCTACTGACCTCCAGCTTCTACTAGCTCAGGGCTCCAACCTCCAGCCTCCACATCGACATGGGCACCCTCCATTAACGACACCAACCCTTGTGAACACCAAGCCAACGACAAAAAGCTCATCCTAACATCGCCACGCACCACCATCGAGTATCAGTTACAGCATCAGCGTCGACGACACACCCACTCAGAGACATAACACCGCCGACACATGCCGACTCCGACGACAAGGTGCCAGCGGCACGAGCTCGCCGCTCGGCACGTCTGCAAGGGCCCACAGCTCCAGCGAGACATTGGCGTTACCAGAAGATCGACGAGCTCTTCCAGCACCAGCGGTACGACCTCGATGAGCGGCCGGCAGGACCACGATGGCGATCATCCTCGGCTGAGTCCGGGGATACTTTGGACTTCTGGCTGCCTCCAGGGCCAGCTTGGGCGCTTCAGGACAGACAGACTGGCGCCCTGGCCTGCACTGCCGGGGCCATCGACGGCGACCGTTTCGACTGCTACCGTGCTTCCTCTCTCTCCCTCCTCCTCCTCCTCCTCCTCCCTTACCCTTGCCGCCCGCTTCGCCTTTAGGGAAGGGCCGTGATTCTCTCCGTTCTATGCATGCTGTGTGATGGATGTGTTTTACTTCAGTGGTCTGGGTGGCGCTTTTGCCTGGCCCCGGCGTGCATTTGGACATTGGCTCCCTCGCTTTGGGGTCGCCTCCGTCTCTTTCTGGGCGGAGCCGTCGCCAACCGCTGCGGAGCCGCTGGCCTGCAACAATATCCGGGGACTTGCCTTGACATCCGCATTGTTTTGCAAGGATTATGCTTGTTGTAGCGGCTTGAGCCGCTGATGGACGCCGCCGTGTTCTCCTGCGGGGCAGGTGATCGGCGCTCCTAATAATTACCGCTACAGTGTTTCACTTGTTTGGCCTGCGGTTCCTTGGTCTCCCGTCCCCCTGCTGCTGCGCTTGCCGTGCTCTACATCCTTCCTGCTCTGCTTCCTCTCTCGCTCGCTTTCCTGCCTTTTTTCCGTGCTGCTCTCGCCTCTTCTTCTTTCTGTTCTGCCTCCCGTTTCCCTACCCCTGCTTGTGCTGCTGCTGCCCATGCGTTCCGTGGACTGTGTGAAACCTCTTTCGCACTTTTCGGAGAAGTGATGCTGGAGACAGAAGTTCAGCAGCTGCTCTGCTGGCCTGGACGCGTGGGAGTAGCGCGGGAATCGGCTACGCTGCCACTGCCACCGCGTGGGAGAGAAAAATGGCTCCCCCCCTGACCAGCTTGTCCCTAAGGGCCCACCTTCCTCCTCCTGCGCATCGTCCTTCTCCTCCTACTCCTCCTCCTCCTCCTGGTCCTCCTCCTCCTCCTCCTCCTCCTCCTCCTCCCTTCTCCCTCCTCCTCCTCCTCCTCATCCTTCTCCTCCTCCTCCTCCTCCTCCTCCTTCTCCTCCTCCTCCTCCTCCTCCTCCTGCTCCTCCTCCTCCTCCTTCTCCTCCTCCTCCTCCTCCTGCTGCTCCTCATCCTCCTCCTGCTCGACCGTCAAAAACGATTCAGGATGAAAAACTGGTCCCGTGGATGGGGTCCAGACCTCTGGATCGACGTTGTGACAAAAATCATGACGTCGGGTGTCTCTGCCATGTCTCCAGCCGGCCGACCTGTAAGGGCCCAGGACCGTCAAAAACGATTCAGGATGAAAAACTGGTCCTGGGGAAGGGGTCCAGACCTCTGGGGATCGACGTTGTGACAGATATCATGACGTCGGGTGTCTTTGCTGTGTCTCCAGCCGGCCGACCCGTGAGGGCCCAGGGGGCCCGAAGCTGGGCAGAAGCGCCCGGACCGAGACAGTTCAGACGCCAGGATCTCCGAGCCTCCGGAGAAGGCCCGCCCCCTCTCACTTCGCCCCCCGGGCGCGCCGCCGACAGAAGCTCGACGTCGTGATTGTTGTCCGTCGTGGGCCCCCGAGGTCTGGACTGGAAACCTCCATCGGGGCCGCGGCCGTCCACAGACCGCCCTCGCTCACCCCGCCCGGTCGTCCAGAAGTTCCCGCCGGCGAGCGCGGGCGGGCGTCAAACAAAAATACCCCCAGGCGCACGAGCAATTCCCTCGCCTGTCTGCTTGCACTCAGCTTCCCAACAAAGCCGCAACAGATTCCCCTGGGCGGGCTCTTCCTCCAGAGTCGGTGCTTGGGCGGTCCCTGGAGGCCCGGTGGGGGCCCCTGCGGGGGGCCCTGGGCGTTGCTTTCTTTCTCCTGACGTGGGGAGGCGAGAGTCTCGCAGCCCGCCGGCCAGCCCGCGAAAGCGGCCGTGCTCGGTCAGAGTCAGAGCGCAGGAGGCCCCATTTGGAAGCCTCGTCGTCGTCGCTCCTCCTCCTCCTCCTCCTCCTCCTCCTCCTTCTCCTCCTCCTCCTCCTCTTCTCCTCCTCCCCCCCTCCTCCTCCTCCTCCTCCTCCCCCCCTCATCATCCTCCTCCTCCCTCAACTCTACTCATACCTCTCCCTCCTCCTCCTCCTCCTCTACTCTCCTCCTCTTTCTCCTCCTCCTCCTGCTCCTCCTCCTCCTCCTCGTCCTCCTCCTCCCTCTCCTCGTCTTCTTCTCCTCCTCCTCCTCCTCCTCCTCTCCTCCGCCTCCTCCCTCGTGCTCCTCCTCATCTCCTCCTCCTCCTTGTCCTCCTATCTCCTCCATCCTCCCTCCTCCTCCTCCTCCTCCTCACTCGCCCTCCCGTTTCTCCGCCTCCTCCTCCTCCTCCTCCTCCTGCTCCTCTTCATTCTCCTCCTCCTTCTCCTCCTCCTCCTCCTCCTCCTCCTCCTCCTCCTGCCCCTCCCGGTCCTCATCCTGCTCCTCTTCCTCCTCCTCCTCCTCTTTCTCTTCTCCTCCTCCTCCTCCTCCTCCTGCCCTCCAGCTCCTCCTCCTCCTCCTCCTCCTCCTCCTCTTTCTCCTTCTCCTCCTCTTTCTCCTCTTCCTCCTCTCCTCCTTATCTCCTCCTCCTCTTCTTCCTCTTTCCGTCTCCTCCTCCTCCTCCCTCCTTTTTCCTCCTGCTTCTCCTCTTTCTCTTTCTCTTTCTCCTCCTCCTCCTCCTCCTCCTCCTCTTCCTCCTGCTTCTCCTCCTCCTCCTCTTCCTCCTCCTCCTGTTCCTTGTCGCTTTCTCGATCCTCGCCCCGCTTTGTTTTTTCGACGTCGCCATGCTTCAGAGCTCGCCATGCCTCCTTTCGGGCAGCGCGCCTGGGGGGGACGTGAGAGGGGGCGAGCATTCTCAGAAGGCTGGGAAGTCACCCTCCTCCTCCTCCTCCTCCTCCCCTCCTCTCCTCCTTCTCCTCTCCTCCTCCTCCTCCTCCTCCTCCTCCTCTCTCTCCCTCCTCTTTCTCCTCCTCCTCCTCCTCCTCCTCCTCCTCCTCCTCCTCCTCCTGAGAGGTGTTCTAAGCCTTTTCCGAAGACGCAGAAAGCTCTTCAGAAGGCCAGAGGGTTTCTGAGAAGCCTCGCCGCCTTCCGAGAAGGCCTACCCCTTCTCACTACCCCACAGGCGCGCCGCCGAATCTGGTTTTTCGGTCATAACTCGGATCTCCAGCGGCCGTTCGGGACGATCCCGGCACCCCTGGAACGCCCTCGGCGAGGCGCAGCTGCTGGCAAGCATCCCGAGGCTGGAAGACCGCCGAGAACCGACGGAAACGCCTGAAAACGAACCTCGATCTCGCGACCCTCGAACCCGAAACTCCCCCCTCCCCTCGCTCGCCGCCGATTCTTGCGTGCTCTTTTCGTTCTGGGCCCCGCCCCGCCGGCACGCGTGGCCCCCAGACGCCGCGCGCGGGCGCGCCCCTCCGTGCCCCGTGCCGGTAGGCCGGGGCGCCGACGCCCCCGTCGGACTGAGCCCTGTGGGCCGCCGCCGCAGCCCCCCTCCCCGTCCAGGGCTCTCCTCTTCCCTCCCTCCCTCCCCTCCCCTCCTCCCCTCGCCTCCCTTCCCTCCTCCCTTCCTCCCTTCCCTCCTCCCTCCCTCCCCCCCTCGCCTCCTCCATATCTCCCTCCCTCCCTCCTCGCCTCCTCCCTCTCTCCTCCCCCCCTCCTCCCCTCCTTGCTCCCTCCCTCTCTCCCTCCCTTCTCCCTCCCTCCCTCCCTCTTTCCCTCCCCCCTCCTCCCTCCCCTCCCTTTTTCCCGCCCCCTCCCTCCCTTCATACCTTCCTCCCTCCCTCCAGGGCTCATTTCGATTCCACCGATTTGACCCGATTCGATTTCGATGGCTTCCGATTCCGATTCCGATTCGATTAGATTTGGCATTCCGATCTGGATTCCGATTTCTCAATGGAGGCCTACTAGTCCGCCGATTTCTCCCGATTCGACCTCTCCCGATTCGGCTGCCGATTTCCGCCGATCCGACGCATTTCGATCGCCGATCCGAATTGTCGATTCGATTCTGGGCTCTCCTGCCCTCCCAGCCAGTT
The DNA here is from genome assembly GCA_963575745.1 of Prorocentrum cordatum. NCBI lineage: Eukaryota > Dinophyceae > Prorocentrales > Prorocentraceae > Prorocentrum > Prorocentrum cordatum. The sequence goes on from CAUYUJ010019743.1 coordinate 132,531, forward strand.
GACGGAGGCACTCTCTCTCCCCCCACCCCCCACGCGCCAAATCTAATTCAGCAGAATCCTAGAGGGCAAGCAGCCCAAGGAGGAGTACAGTCGGACCGAGGTATAAGATCGAGGTCCGCTCGGGGAGCGTACGCTCATGTGATTCGTGCTGGTTGGATGTTATTGTGCACCCTCGGGAGAGTACTCCAGATCTCGTAATAAAAGGGAGGGGGTCTGGACCCTCCAAGACAGGCCATTTCAGACCTCCCCCGTGGGAGAACCCTCCAAAACATCGTCCCCAGACCCCCCCAGGCCCTCCAAGATAGCCTGGAAGAGACCCCCCCCCGAAATGAGACCCCCCTCCCTTTTTATTACGAAATCTGGAGTACCCTTGGCTGTTCTCTGTGTGTGTTTTGGCTTGCGGAGAGAGGCTCCTATTCTCGAAGGCTGCTCTCCTGGCCCGGGTCCGACGGCAGCCTCCCCCGGGCTGGTCGAGCCCTCGGCCGTAGGGGTGCCAGCGCAGCTTCGCTGCGGTATTCGGCCCTATGAAGTAGGTAGAAACAGAACTTTTCTACCTATGTCGACCTATTGCTACATATTTCTACTACTTTTCGTTTCCCTTCCCCGCTCCCTCCCGCCTCCCCTCCACAATTACTCAATGTGAATACTACTCTCTCTCTTCCCCTGATGGCGTCCTGGGAATGTTCGACCCCCCCCCCGCGTACTGTTTTTTTACACACAGGATTCCCGGGAGTTGGGTTTTCGCATGCGTTTCTTTTCAAAATGTTGCTCTCGCTGAGGCGCCGGCCTCATTTCTGCTCCCGAATCGTTCCGAATCGTGTTCCCGCTGCAGCGTGGGCCCCATTTTCGGATCGGGGTTTTGCCTCCGTCGTTCAGGATGGCGTTCTCGCCCCAGCGCGGGCCTCTTTCTCGCGCGCCCATCCGCCCGCCACCACCGCGCCGCACCACGCCCCGCCCCGCCGCACGCACACCCACCGCCACTTCCACCCACCAACGCACGCACGCACGCACGCGCACCACCACCGCGCACCGCCACCACCACCGCACTACCCCACCCACCACCACCACGCTATACCGCGTCACACCACATCACACGCGCGCACACACAGACACACACGCACGCACGCACGCACGCACGCACGCACGCACGCACGCACGCACGCACGCACGCACGCACGCACGCACGCACGCACGTACACACACACACACACACACACACACACACACACACACACACACACACACACACACACACACACACACACACACACACACGCACACACACACACACACACAGCACACACACACACACACACCACCACCGCCACCACCACCACCACCGCCATCACGCACGTACGCACCTGGCCCACCACCAAACCACCAAGACGCCACACCACGTCACACCACAGCACACGCGCACACACGCACACACACACATACACACCACCACCACAACAACCACAACCACGCACACACGCACGCACGCACGCGCACCACCACCCACTACGCACACGCGCGCGGAGCCACAGGTCCGCTACGACACGCGTCCGCGGATAGAGAAAATCAGCGCCATGGTAAGGGATGGGAGGGAGGGGTAGGATGTCAGATGTTAACGCGAGCGCACCTAACTTGCCCGCCCCACCCCTCCCCCGCTCCCCCTCATTTCCCTTCCCCCCTCCCTCTCCTCAGCCTCCTCCTCCTCCTCCTCCTCCTCCTCCTCCTCCTCCTCAGTCGCGGGGCCTCTTTTCCCCGCTCGTAGTGCCCTCGGTGCACCACGCAATGCTCCGGGGCCCTCAGGCCCACGCATGCGCCCCGCGCACGCGTCCTGCACGTGGCCTTGAGCCAACGCAGCGGCGGTCACGCCGCTGTGCCGTCGCCGTCGGGGCGGGGGTCCAGGGCCGTGTTCTCGACTCTGGTGGTGAACGTGTTCAGGTCGTTGATCTCCGGCTCGCAACTGACCTCCCACGAGTCCGTGCCCATGAACCCCACAAGGTCGGCCCAGTCCACGCACCAATCAGTTTTCCCGGACTGGTCCGTCATGCACATAATTTCGAGCTCGCCCAGCAATGGGCGGAACCCCGAGGACTGACTGCCTCAGCAGTATCCTCGCCGGGCCTCCCAAGCGTCAATGTGACTGGGGAGAGCCCGGCGATGCGTCCTTACGAGGCCCAGACCCGCGTGGCGACTTAGCGTCCTGACGCCGGTCTAGTCCTCCATCTGGATGTCCAAAAAACCATCAACACCGCGGTCTTCACGACCGTGCTCAACTCGAGCTGGCACTCTGGAGCACACGTCCCGAAGATGTCCACGGTAATGCCTCGTGTACCGTCTTCCACTCGCCTCGTGCAACGCACCTCAGTGCGTCTCGTAGAACAGCTCCTTTTGTTAGTCCATCTGCACAACAATCCCTTGTGTCGATCCACCATAGTCTCTTAAGTATGCCTCTGTCCAAGAGTTCTCGAATCCACTGGGCATGGTACAGCGTGTGTCTCTCTGCTGGTATCCGTACCTGCTCCGCTGTGATGCCGCTGAACACACTCTGGGCGTCCACGCAAGCCTCCAGGTCGATTGCTGGCTTAATACTGGCTTCACTTCCATCAACCATATCTCGCAATTGCCTGGCCGTCAGTTCTCCAGTCTGAACCTCCGTCAGGAAACCGGCCAGCAGTAATAAATAATCACAGCGATCTGATAGCTGGCATAACTCTGCTCCCCAAGTGGATCGCACCACATGAGCTTGTTTCCGTGAATAATATTCCAAAACATTGCATCTGCCTCCAAGCTCCTGCTTCGTCTCGATCAATAAATAAACAGCTCCACGCATAGCCAAACCCTTGTCGTCAGGTTCTCTCCGAAAGGCCGCATCTCCAACGGCCATCAGCTTCACAGGGGGAGTCAACCTCTGTGCCGTCAAAACCAGAGGATTCTCCTTCATATACTTGAGCAACACGTTCATCCTCCTAATATGTCCAACCTTCGGTGCCTTGCCGTGTCGTTGGAGTGCTGCGACATAAATAGGTATGTCAATCCTCGTCATGATACACCACGCGATAGCTCCAAGCAAAGATGGGTAGAGCTTCACGTGCTTTTCCGGTGGATCGTCGTCGTCTCCCCGGCCTTGTAGTTCTTTTTCGTCGATACAATTCAAATTCTTGATATACTCAGTCTGGTCAACCTCGATGTTCATATCCTCCAGCTGTCTGTGGCGCAGGCCACAGTGCACGAAATTGCTCTCACTCATAGTCATATTGCCGAAAACTGCCTCCAGTGATGCAATCATCTCGCCGGTCGCCTTGTCGGTCCCCGCGTACTTCAAATCGTCTAGATGTGTAGAAACAACCATCATCAAAACCCCCTGGATGTGCTTCAGCCAGAGTTGGGGGTCTGCATGTGTTGGTCTAAGCCCACTCGACAACAAAACTTGATCACGTCGATGTCCGAATAACCTCGGGGCGTCATTGAGACCAAATCCTCTTTTCTCCATATGCAGGACCTCCAAAATCGAGTTGCAACCCTCGAAGCCTTCCACTTCACACAACAGCTCGGCTGTGCCCTTCGGCAGCTCAAAGCAAATATCTCTAATCGGTTCGTTGAGCAGCTTCGCAACCTCCTCGAAAGTCATTCCCTGCAGGAAAGCCGACGAGATGTCCGCACTAGATAGCTTCCAACGATGCTGCGCCGCAAGAATATTCACCATTCTCTGGCCCCATCCCGTGCTGGTCGCGGTGAACGTCTTCACCTCGTCCTTGTGTCTGTCTTTGAATCCACGTACCGTAAGTCTGCATCGTATGATCCTGGTCATAGTTCCGTCTGCTGCTTGTACCCATTTCCATTTATCGACCCACTTCGCGTCGATGAGATTCCTGGCTTGCTTACGAGGTCGCCTCGACATGGCCTTGAATCCTGCCCAGTGCCGTAGCTCCTTAAGTCGTGCCGCTCGAACTGCTTCTCGGTGTTCGATCTTCTCGGTAGGCGTCAGCAGGTTGTCATCTCTCTCTATCACGGCCTTGGCGGATCCATCCTCGTAGAAACTTAACACAGCCACATCGTCCCCGTGCGTAGGGTCTCCGTTGATGGCCGGCTCGTTTAGCATCTTCCAGGCTCCTGCTGCGAATCCTATCTGGAAGACCTTCTCCGGTTGTAGTGACTCCGCTATGTCGTCGGTCGCCTTCGCGCGTGTAGTACTCTGCGTGTTCCAGGCCTCTATTACGTCGTAGTCCTGGATGATCTCGTTCCGCTCGAGGACGGACACGTCTGGCTCTTCCGTGAGGTAACCGATCATGTCCATGAAGTCGTTCTCGTCTACGTCCCTCGCCAAGTCCGAGTCCTCCTTCGGTATTGCCCAGAAGGCCTCCAGGCTGTACAGCTCTTCTGACGACGACGCTGCCTCCGCTGGAACCGTGCTACCGCTGGCGGGTGTGCTGGCGCCATCGTCTGCTGCTTGAGTAGGTTCAGCTGGCGTTGGCAGCCCGGGAGGTAGCTCTGGTCTATCTGGCGGTTCGTCTTCCAACCTTCTTGCTAGATGCTCTGCTGGGTTCTCCGAGCCTTGCGATCCTTCCGAACGGGCCCTTTTCCGTATCTCTCGATGTTCGCGCATCCATGCGTCACTTCTTGGTAGGTGAGGTCCACCCATGTGTGGTATTTGCGGGGCCTGTCCTTGCAAAACATCCAGAACATCAGGCTCCACAGTCAGGAACTGCATGAAGTAGCACGAAGCCCATTCTTTCTCGCCGAAGATATATCGAAGGCTGAGATGTTCTGCTGCAGATCCTTCACCATAACACATGGCCTCCACTCCTGACTCTCCTTTGTCCAGACGCCTCGCAGTCCACCAGCACAAAGTGTAGTGCTCGAAATCGTGAAGTCCAGGAAGCGTTGGTACTTTTCTGCCAACTCGGGCGGCCACTGCTCCGTTGATATGTAACCCACAAGAGGCGACTTGAAGCATGGCAGCCACCACGATGGGATAGCTCTTAGATATCTTCGTCAAGGCCCATCCCGATGACGTGCTCGCCCAGCCAAGATGCTCGCAACCTTCTCTGATATTGTGTACGAAATCCAATAGGATCAGCGCTGGGTCGCTGTCCACCGCCATGAAAGATACGGAATAGCTATACAGTATTGCACGTCTGACATCAGGAGTGTTGACTATCATGTCGCGTCCCTGCCAGTGTATGGTGATCGTCCCCGTCTCTGGTGCTTGTGCCGAGACAACTTTGGCTGGTCCCTTCCAGCTCGGCACGTCCTTGGGCGCTTTCCCCGGCTTGTGGAAGTCCACGAGGTCTCCGATCTCCAAATGCAAATCCTCCGTCGCCGGGGCCGTTCGTGCCTTGGCAGCTCGCTCCGTCCTCGCCTGCGCCGTGGCCTCGATGATCGACATGGTCGCGATCTCTCGAAGCCTCTGCGAGTGCCTGAACATCGCCAGTCCATCTTCATCATCCAACTCTTGAGCTCCACTCCTGTCGAAGTCCCTGAGCACAAGAGGCACGCGTCCATAAAGTGCTTTGTATGGCGTACCTTCTCCAATGGTCAGGAACGAGTTCTTGGCGAGGACTGCTTCGGCCAATCTTCGAGCGAAGGGCAGCTTGATGCCGAGCTCTCGGAGATGTGCGTCTATGACATGCATCTGTCGGCGTAGTATATCGTGATGTCGTTCAACCACTTGCGCATGTTGTCCTGGGGCCTTCAGTTTGCGCGTGGTTCCCATGCGTCCGAGAGCCACTCCAGCCTCTTCGGATGCCATAGCTCCTTCGCCATCGACGGTCAGTACCGCCATAGGACCGAAGACCTGTATCCAGTTCACCCTTATGAAATCCAAGAGCGTCTCGATCGTCTTGTCTGGGAGTTCTCGCGCCACGGTGAACCTGATACAACCGTCGATGAGATGTCCAACAACGCGTCTTTCATAGAATAGAAGATCCAACTGCACCTCGTCGTTGAACTGTACACTCAGCTTGATCGTCGTGGTCGCCCTGGTTCCCTTCTTCATCCACAATCGCCAAACTCTGCAGGTGTCCACGATGTCGTCGACCATCTGCAAGACCTTAGGTAGCACGCCTCCGGCTGAGAGCATACGCTTCATGGCCTTCTTGTTGGCGTGGAACCACCTCAGATGCAGTCGACGTAGCACTCTTCGTGTCACTGCCTCGTTGTTGCCGAACAGCGCCCGCTGGGCGGATCCAAGATCCCAGCTCGACCAGTCCACCTCCATACCTTGATCTGCTTCAGGTCGTGCTGGCGAGTCTGGGACATCGGCAGCGTCCACCGGTCCGTCTGGTCTTGGTTCAGCTGCTCCTGGCGCTGGGTCGTGGGCAGCTGCTCGTGCTCGTCGGCGTCCCCCTCCAGCTGGTCTTTGGCCCACTTCAGTTGCCCATCTACACTGTCCTGCCACGAGAGTATGTCCAGGTGCGTCTTCGGGTTTGCCTCGCTGGCACTGCTTGCATCTCCACGTTCGTACTCCCGGCGTGGCAATCCGACATTTTCCAGGCACCCGAGAGTGTGGAACATGTGCTCCGTTGCACGCTCGGCATTCCCATTCTCGCACTCGTCGTAGCTGCGTCCTCGGATCTGGGGGCCGAATCGCTGCCGCCGGTGGTCCTGGTGCTGGTGCTTGGGTGTCTTCAGGTGCAGGTGCTGGTACTCCGGCGTCCTCTGTCTTTCTGAATATTCTCCTTCGGCCCCCTCCTTCCGGTGCTGCATCTGGAGGGTTTGGCAGATCCCAGGGCGGAACCCAGGGTCCATGTTGCTGCCGCTGCCCCGGGATACGCCGTAGTGTTCTGCAGGTACGTCTTAACTTCTGCGTTTCTCTTCTCCGACAGGTAGTCCGTGACGCCATTGGCGATAGCCACCGCGAATCTCCAGGGCCACAATCTGGCCCTCGACGTGGCTTCTCGTCCTTTAATAGTATCATGCACGTGACTCCCGTCGCATTGAAATCCAACCACGTGTCGTAGTAGTGCCTCGTGGGATGCCCATAGCTCCGTCCTCTTCTGTTGTGGTATGCCTCGAGCACTCTGCAGACCAGCCATACACTGATCCACCATAGCGTACACAACTCCAGGAAACTGAGCGACTGCCTGCCACGGTGGTTCTTGATATAGCTTGGATCCGGCTGGATTCTCATTGGTGAAGGCTCGGTCTCTCCGCAGCTGGTACAGTGCCACTTCTCCGCATAGCAGGGCCAGTGGCCTGCATCGCTCGAGACTCTCCCTCCAGCTATCCGTCGCATTGATCATATTCACGCTGGAGAAACGTCCGTAGGGGGTGCATGGAGGTGTCATGATAACAACCATCACTCCACGCTCCAAGTAGTGCCACAACGTCCACTGCTCGTTGGGATCCGATAGGTCCACACCGCAGACGATGTCGAAGTTGGGTCCCACTCTGCATTTTCTTCGCACACAAATCCTGGATACGTAGCCTCGTCCTCCGCAAATCTCCAATACATCCATGCCGGAGGCCGCCTTCGCCAGGTAGGCCGTGAGGTGAGAGAGACTTGCTGCTTTCCTGACTGCTGGTCCCTCGTACCAGGTTGCTCCATCATCTCCGGCAACTCCCCGCAGGCATGATGCATAACTGTTGCCGTCGTAGAACTCCTCCTCCACGAACAGGATAATGTCGTCGTCGTCATCCGAGTAGATGTCCGTGTCCTCGTAGATGGCGAAGAGGGAGTCGTCCATGGCCAGACCTTTTATGCTGTCTCCGCAGTCGTCGAAATGGTTCTCATTCTCAAACTTCTGCTTCTTGGCCTCCTTCGGTTTGTCGGTCAGCGACTTCATCTTCGCGCGCATCCTCGCCTCCGTCGGGTAGGAGTTCTCGTCGTTGCCTGCCGTGTTCTCGCCCGTAGGCGCTTCCATAGTTCTCGACTCTGGTGGTGAACGGTTACCCTCTAACAAGAGGGCGTCGTTGATCTCCCGAAACATCGCCACCAAGTATTGTGCATGTTGTTCGTCTCGCTGTCGTCGGCGCTCGTCGTTCCCGGACGAACTCCTCCAATCACTCTTGTGCCGACGTCCTCTTCCTTGGCATTGACATGGTTGGGCTCGAACTGTAAAGGTGGACTGTATTCGGTCTACTCGATCACTCCATCCTCGTTCTCCTGCCTCGTCCGGTAGATACTGCACATCGAAAGAACACCAATGTACTTCCACCTCGTGGGGGACCTCTCGCCTAAGCTTCAGGATCGTCGGGTCCGCCCACATAGAGCTACCACGCTCAGAAACTAGCATAGCGTCTCCGCCCCCGGCCAACTGTGCTCGTACGCAGTCTTCAAGAAGTCGTAGGCGCTGTTGGGGTCGCTGTCCTCGTTCAGCTCCTCGACGTCCCGGTAGATCTGCCCACAGTAACCGGAAGCGTCCTTCGGTGAGGTGTCGTTTCAGATCTCGCGCTTCCTTGCCTATCACCTGGTCGTAGGCCATCACCTGTGTCACGGGCCATCCTCCTTCTCGTGCCGCGCGCATCGTAGTTGCCAGTCCCAACCGGTGGCCAAGAACTTGAGCATGAAAATGATGATGCGGCGTCGCCGAACGGCGTTCGGCAGCTGCTCCGGCCGCCGCGGCCGGAGCCCTGCCCCTTCACAGGCCCGAGGAGTCTGCCGGATCCGGCAGCACCTCGAAACGCACCTCCTTCTCCTTCTTGTCACCGAAAATCTCTTTGATGCTGGCCCACTTCTTGCTCGGAATGCACTCCTTGTAGATGCCATGCACCTTCAGCGAATGTTGAAATCCATTCCAACTCTTATTCTGCACGTGCTGCTTGCATTCGGCGTACAGCTGTGACATCTCATTGAGTGTCAAGCCCAGGCCACTCATCTCTCCCCGGAAATCCTCCCACATGAAGTCCAAATGCTCGGGGTGAGGTTGCAGTCGATCAATAGGGTATCCTGTCTTGCCGCTGGAGGTCGATGCCTCTCTGAATCGTGAGCAGGGTAGTAGCCAATGTCCGCTTCTGCTTTCCTTCAGGTTGTAGCTGCGAGTCCCTGCTGGAAGGACAAGCTCTCTGCGTCCGGGTCCGCATAGATGTAGTATACCAGGGCCGCACTCCAGGATCGCATCGAGCTTCTTTAGAGAACTGTTGCCCAACAGCGCAGGAACGTCGCTTCCAGGAATGATGGGTGCCGTGTACGTGTCCAGGTTGCCGCTGCCATCGCCCTCCTGGTAGATCTCCTGCGTACCGATAGGGATCTTCCACTGCTGGTGGCAGTAGTCGGGTCCTTTTGCAACTCCATTAACCTCCAGGGGCTCTCGCAATTCAGTCTTCTCCGTGTCGTGCTGGTACTGCTTGGCTTTCTCCGCTTGTTGTCGTGCCCAGCGTTCTCCGACGAGGTTGCCGTGCGCTCCCGGGTCCACGAGGATGCCCATCTCGCCGCCGTCAAGCCGGGTGCGCTCGTGTCCCAGGTAGGTTTCCTCACGGTTTCCCCCCAAGGTCCAGACAACTCCAGTGAAGTCTCCACGATCATCGCTAAAATCCACTCCGCCTGTGTGATTGTCCGGCGGGATCTGCTGGCCGTCGTTGTCCTCTCTAAATTCTTCGTGTTGCCCGTCATGCTCGGTGTGTTCGTCATCATCTGGAATGGCGACCTCGTCCGCTCCTCTCAGTAGTTCTGGGCGTTCACGTTCATGAGGATGTCCGGGCTGGAAGTAGCTCTCGGAGTCGAGGTCGAAGGATGACAGATCCACCTGCTGCTCGGGCACGCTCGACACCTTGTCCCAGCTCGCCGCCGAGTCCTGAACTCCGCTGCTCGCGCTCGGGGGGGTCACCATCTTCGCTGGAACGGGGCTGAAAGTCAAGCCGCCTACGTTGATCGCGGAGGGGTCCTGCTTCTCGTCTGCCTTCTTGATGCCGAGTATCTCCGATACCATCGGATGTGTCTTCGCTGGTGTTTCCATCGCTGCCTTCGGGAGAGGAACTCCAGCGGTATGTGGCTCCGTTACTCTATCTCCGTCCTCGTCCTTCGGGGCCCCTATCGATGAAAGTCCCAAGATATGTCCGATTCCAAACGTAGGTCTCGATGGCACGTCCGTGATCTCCCCGAACTTGGTGGTTCCCATGGTCGGCAGCATCGGGAAGTAGGGTCCTTCGCCCGGGGACAACGCCGACCCTGTGGTTGGGGGCTCCATGCTTTCCACCATCGGTCTCGGTCCAAACCACTCAGGGGCCGTGTCCTCGATGGCCTTTGGCTGCGCTGGCGATATCACCACGCCGGTGAAACCGTGCGAGCCCTCCATACTCGCGCTCACCTTCTGCTCGTTGTCGTTCTTGGGTGTCTCTGTGGCAAAGAAGCTCACCGATCCAGAACCGTAGGCCGAGCTGCCTGTAGTCGCTGCTGTCGCTGTAGCTGACGTGTTGTTGAATCCGAACCATGGCACCGCTGCCGAGGCTGCTGATACCGGTCGAGGTCCATTCGTGACGAAATTGCCTTTTCTTTGCCCTTTTCATTGTCGGTGGGGGCAGTCTTTAATCAGGTGAAATTCGCTCTCACAACCCTTCGTGAGGCACTTCATGACCTTGCCGTCACGTCCAGTAGGATTTCGTCGCCCTTTTCCTTCGAAGTGGTAGCCTTTGCCTTGTCCGCGTTGACCAAAGGCTCCACCTCCACGAAACGGGATCAGAGATCCCTTACCACTTTTGCCTTTTCCAAACCTGTGGAATCTCGTAGGTCTGCCTGTAAACCGTCGCCAGCGCTTCTTGTGAAAGACGTAGTTCTGGTAGAGGTACTGTTGGATGACCGCGTCATCTTGGCCGATCTGTCCAGGGAAATCCGAGCCGTCCAAGTCCTCTCCGTCGTCGTCGTCGGTGTCCGTGTCGTTGTCCTCGTATTTGTCGCCGTAGTAGGCCTGCCACGGATCTGGCGCCGGCGGTGCTGCAGCAGCAGGCGCCCAGGGAGACGAGGGGGCCCACGATGCTGCCATGCCTCCGCCAGTGTAGCCGTCTGCAGAATCATCTTGATGTTCATCGCCACCGCCGCAGTTGAACGTTGGGAAGAAGAACTGGCTGTGGCCCTTGCCCTTGATGCTTCGATTCACCGACATCGGTCCCTTCTCCAGGATGTGTCCGTACCGTCGAATATATTCTACCAACTCCGCAAACTGCTGCTCCGTCCTCGGCAGGTGGCCTCTGAAGTGGATCAGCAACTCGTTCCACTCCGCGGGGCTACAGCCCAGGGCCGTCATCAGCATCCAAGCGTAGCCCTGCGGTCCCATCTGAAATCCTCCAAGCGCCGCTGCTCGTCGTCGTGTGACCTCGAACCTGCTGAGCGTCTGATCTATGTTCTCGTAGCTCTTGCGGTAGAAGCCCAACAAGTCAGAGGTCGCCCTGCTCTCGTTCTCGTCACCGAGCGGGGCGAATGACCTGGAAAGAACGAGCAGCAGTAGTTGCAGTCCTGTGAGTTGTCGCGCTCCTGCTCCATCACCTGGGTCAGCGATGGCTCCGTCTCGCAGCTGTTCCGGTGGAATCTCCCTCGCTAAGCTCCTTGCTGCGCCTCCGAGTCGTAGTGCGACTGCTGGTCCTTGTTGCTCGGGCATGGCCTCTCTCGCCGCCGCTGCAGCCCACATCGTCACATCTGTCAGCCAGAATCGAAAGGGGTACTGCCTGTCTTGCTCTGGGCTCCAAGCCGGCGGGACCTTGAGGCTGCCCATAACCTCGAGATGAAGATGCTCCATCTCCCAAACTCTCGGATGTACGTGATCTGTGAGCAAGCTCACTCCAGTGATATAGAATGCTTCTTCGCACCGAAGCTGTCCAGTGCCGAAGCCGTCGTAGCGGATATCGTAGTCTGCGGAGGGGCTGGACTTCACCTCGATGAAAGCCTCCTCCGCGCCGTGGGTCACCTCGATGACCCGCTTGAAGCCGGACTCCTCCGGCTGCCGCGCAGTGGCAGCGCTGAGCCCTAGCCCGAAGTGGACCAGGGCTCCGCTACCAAGTCGCGGGGCCTCTTTTCCCCGCTCGTAGTGCCCTCGGTGCACCACGCAATGCTCCGGGGCCCTCAGGCCCACGCATGCGCCCCGCGCACGCGTCCTGCATGTGGCCTTGAGCCAACGCAGCGGCGGTCACGCCGCTGTGCCGTCGCCGTCGGGGCGGGGGTCCAGAGCCGTGTTCTCGACTTCCTCCTCCTCATCCCTCTCCTCCTCCTCCCTCTCCTCCTCCTCCTCCTCCTCCTCCTCCTTCTCCTCCTCCTCACTCGGGCTGGGGGCGGGCGGGCGCGCGGGGTTCTGCCTCGGCGGCCCTCTCCCTTCCAGAGTTCTCCACCTGCTCCTCCTCCTCCTCTGCGGGGGGGGGGGCCAGGCAGGACAAATCGGCACAGTCACAGCGAGACGCTGATTTGCATGAGCATCCGGAAAAATGGTGGAAAAACGGAGGGCAAAACGAAGGTCCATGTGCTCGAGTTCCAGATATCGAGGATCCTGGGAGTTCTGCCCACCTTGTTTGTGCATCCCTGGGCCCCTCCTGAGAAACGTGCCCAGAGACGCACCCCCTCGCGCTCCCTTAGGGCTTGTCGACTTTTCGCCAATCGACTTGTGAGAATCGAACCAGATAAACCCAGGTAAATGCAGATAAATCGAGGTAAATCCAGGTAAATCTAGATAAATCTTGGTAAATCCAGGTAAATCCAGAGATCTCCAGGGAAAGTTCGAGCACTTCGCGGCCGCTCCAGCGCGAGTCGACGGACGGCAGAAGTCGTTAAGCCTTTAACGACGCGCTCGCGGGAAAAATTGCCACGGACTCGGTGTCTGAGGTGCTCGGCCTCCGGAGGCCGTCGCTGGGCCCAGGGGGCAGTCGAGCCCCTGCTCGGGGGACGAGCGGGCGGCCCCGGGGGGAGCGGGTCGAGACCTCCGGGGGTGTCGTCGGCTGGACGCAGGAGTGACCTTTCGCCAGAGTGGACTTCCTCCTCCTCCTCCTCTCCTCCTCCTCCTCCTCCTCCTCCTCCTCCTCCTCCCTCCTCCTCCTCCTCCTCCTCCTCCTCCTCCTCTCTCCTCCCTCCTCCTCCTCCTCCTCCTCCTCCTCCTCCTCCTCTCCTCCTCCTCCTCCTCCTCCTCCTCCTCCTCCTCCTCCTCCCTCCTCCCTCCTCCTCCTCCTCCTCCCTCCTCCTCCTCCTCCTCCCTCCTCTCCTCCTCTCCTCCTCCTCCTCCTCCTCCTCCTCCTCCTCCTCCTCCTCCTCCTCCTTCTCCTTCTCCTCCTCCTCACTCGGGCTGGGGGCGGGCGGGCGCGCGGGGTTCTGCCTCGGCGGCCCTCGACAGGGAGACTTCTGTCGGGCGTGTCCCCCGACAGGGGGATTTTCGACGAAAAACAAAAAATACCCCAAACATGCACCAAAAGGGACGATACTTGAAAGATAATCCCCCGACTATGTTTGGATTAGTTTGGGTGTATGTTTTATGTATCGTCGGAAATCCCCCTGTAGGGGGACAGGCTCACCTTAAGGCTAGACGTAAGAGTGACCTTTCGCCAGAGTGGCCTTCCGATGCAGGCCCAACGGGGTCCTCCGATCGCCGAACGCGGAGCGGCAGCAGCGGCTCGCGCGTCCAGGCTTGAGCCACCCCATGTCCCCCCGCGCACCAAAGGTTACTCTTGCCCGGGTCACTCTTGCGTGTAGCCGAGGTCGACGCTGGGAGTAGGAATGACGTCGGGGGTCCGCGTGCGCGTCCCCCCCGGGCTCGAGTCTGCTGAAGCTCGGGTCTGCCGCCGCCTCTTGGCGGCCTTGGCGTGCAGTTTCGGCAGCCCTGTGTTCGTTGGATGTTTGCAGCGGGAGGTTTCAGAGGAGCGACATGTCGTGGTATTGATACGTTTAAAGATGAGTATTATTTCCAACACTTCCGCGATTTCCGACTCGTTCCGCACGATTTCCAGAACCGAGGAATTCTGCAGCTCTTGAAACGCATTTTGAGCCAATCTCATCATGGCATCATCATCGTCTTACAGATCGCGTCAAAATTCAGATTGTGTTCCGTCATTTGTCTGATGGCCCCGTCAGGCCAACTCGAGTCCGGAGGAGAAGGACGAAAAGCTGGAAGAGGAGGAGGAGGAGGACGAGGAGGAGGAGGAGGAGGAGGAGGAAGAGGTGGAGGTGGAGGTGGAGGTGGAGGAGGAGGAGGAGGAGGAGGAGGAGGAGGAGGAGGGGAGGAAGGGGGAGGCGGGGACGGGGAGGGGGAGGGGGAGGGGGGAGAACGAGGAGGAGGAAGAGGAGAAGGAGGAGGAGGAGGAGGAGGAGCAGGAGAAGGAGGAGGAGGGGAGGAGGAGGAGGAGGAGGAATGAGGGGACGAGGAGGAGGAGGAGGAGGAGGAGGAGGAGGAGGAGGAGGAGGAGGAGGGGAGGAAGAGGAGGAGGAGGAGGAGGAGGAGGAGGAGGGAGGAGGAGGGGGAGGGAGAAGGCGGAGGAGGAGGAGGAGAAGGAGGAGCAGAAGGAGGAGGAGGAGAAGGAGGAGAAGCTGGAGGAGGAAGAGGAGAAGGAGGAGGAGGAAGAGGAGGAGGAGGAGGAGGAGGAGGGAGGTCGAGGAGGAGGTGGTGGAGGAGAAGCTGGAGGAGGAGGAGGAGGAGGAGAAGACGAGGAAGACGAAGAAGAAGAAGGAGGAGGAGGAGGAGACGGGGAGGGGTCCAAAAAATTCAAGCCTCCAAATTGAGGGCGGAAAGATGGGGTCGAAGGATTGCCCCGCATCGGCGATGCATCGGTGATGCGGCTCGATGTAGATCTCGATGCGCTTCTGCGCGTTGACGTCGCCGATGCATCGCCGACGTCGACGATGCATCGCCGATGCATTGTCGCTGCATTGTCAATCCGGCGCGATCCTCCGACCCCATCCACTCGGCCCCCCATCGGGGAGGCCTCTCAAAAACGGCTTCGCTCCTGATACTATGAGGGGGTCGGCTCGGCTCGGTTTGGTTCGGTTTCGCTTGGCCGGTTCAGTTCTGCGTGGCCAGTTCGGTTGGACTCAGGTTTAGTTCTGTCCGTGTTCTATACCCAGCCCCCCCGACGTCATGGTTTCTGGCATGACGTCCACCCCAAGAGGTCTCGACCAATTCCCCAGGACTAATTTTCCATCCCGCGTCGTGTTTCGACAGTCCCGAGGCTCGGTGATGGCCCCCATGGCCGAAAGTAGCGAAAAGCCTCCCGTCGTGATGTTTGTCATGGCTCGATGGGATCCAGGTTTCGCTTCAGCTGTCCACCCGGTGGTAGCTTGACTGTACCGTCTGCGCCCTTGCCCCCTGCAGATCCGGGAGGCCCCGAGGCGTGGTGCCCGCCTGCCTCGCTGAGGGTTTCACGGCCTCTGCCGAACCTCGGCTCCTCGCTGGAGCTGCCACGATCTGCCCCAGGTCTCCCAGGAGACCTTTGGACCTGCCTCGGGTTGTGCTGATGTGTTTCGGTGTGCCTGGATCTGCCTCGGTGTGTCCTGCCTGGCCCACGCAGGTCGATTCCGAGAGGGCCGTCGAGCCCTTCGGGACCACGGCTGGCACGAGGGCCAGGGAGAACCCCAGCCTGGGAGGGCAGCCTCACGTGCTGCGTGGCTGGGCCCTCCACCTTTGACTGCTTCTCGACTTGGGCATGCGGCATGTGCGCAGGGCCTTGGGACCTCGGCGAACGAGCTCACGTTCTCGACCCACGTTCTTGCGGCCATGGCTCGCCCGTGCCACCTCCCCCATGCCCTTCCCCCCCCCCATCCCCCCCTGCACTCTCCCTCCTCGTGCGTCGCTCCCTCCCCCCTCCTGGTTCCTCCCTCCCCCCCCTTCTCGATCTTCCTTCTTCACCCCCCACCCCTCACCCCTCCTGCATCCTCCCCCCCGTCCCCCCTCCCCACGGAAGTCTCCGGCCGTGTTTCGACCGCTCCGGCCGTGTTTCGACTGCTCGTGCGGCCGTGTCTCGACCGTGGCACCCTCCGCGCTTGTCCTCGCGTTGTATTTGCACAGCCACGTCGGGCATCGATCGCTTCACACTTGGCAGTCTGTGGCCGCGGCCGTCTCGGGTTAGGTCGGGCGTGTCCCTCTACAGGGGGAATATTCAAAACTAGTCGAACAATAGTCTGGGGATTTTTTATACATATGTGTGTAAAAACTAATGTTGATTCTCGTTCGAATATTTGTGGTCTATTTTGAATTTTCTTTTACTCCAGCAGCCGCCTGAAGGAGCACATGCCCTATGGGCGGAGCGCGTTTTCGTTCAACAAGCCCCGACGCTTGAATCGCAGGATCCGTATCCAAAATCGCGGCCCTTGTCGGCTGCGAGCCTGGGGCGGGAAGAAAGAGGGGGCGGGCCTTCTCGGAAGGCTCAAGAAGACCTCCAGCCTTCCGAGGAGTGTTCCGAGGAGTGTTCCGGTGTTCCGAGCTTTCTCCGAGGGCAGAGGCGGCTTCACTTTCCCCCCCGGATCGCTGCCGAGCAGCCCTCCGCGAAATCAATCGCAAGGTAGTGTCCAACCCCCCTCGCCCCCCCCTCCCGATTTCAGTGTTCGGCCCCCGATCGCACCGCGGCCTGCGGGGTCCGAGGAAGGCGCATGCGAGTCGTCGGCTCCGGCGCGAGCCGTGCCACGGGGGGACCCCGGGGGGGTCCGGGGGGGCGCCGCCACGCCGCGGAACAGGAAGCGTGCGCTTGATGTCGCGGAGGGTTGTGGAAGTCGACGTCGCCCCAGCATGCTCGTACTCTGCGTGCGTCGCCCCCCAGGGGCGACGCGAGCACCGAGAAGCCTGCGCCGCCACGTCGCGGAACAGGAAGCGTGCGCTTGATGTCGCGGAGGGTTGTGGAAGTCGGCGTCGCCCCAGCATACTCGTACTCTGCGTGCGTCGCCCCCCAGGGGCGACGCGAACACCGAGAAGTCTTACAGTATAAATATATATATATATATATATATACACGTACACACATATATATATATATATACATACATACATACATACATACATACATACATACATACATACATACATACATACATACATACATACATACATACATACACACACATACACACATACATACATACATACATACATACATACATACATACATACATACATACATACATACATACATACATACATACAAACATATATATATATATATATATATATATATATACGTCGTGGCGGGCGCTTTCTGGCCACGCCGCTCGGGGAACGATGCGCTACGAGGTGGGTGTACTGCATGTTCGGGTCGGACGCGCGCCTCCAAGCAGGACATGTTGTACTGCTATGGCTCTGTGCACCCCACGGAAGCAGAGTTCGGGGGCCGGGGCTCGAAGCCTTCGGGCGGTGTCGCGCGTGTCTGGGGTTTGCCTGGCCTCGGGCTGCCTTTCTCGGACGCCGCGCCTCGCGGGGAGCTTTTCGCCCGAGCGGCCCGGATCGTCCCGAGCGGCCGCCGAGGATCCTGGCGATGGCCCGGAAGGAACAATACACCGACACAACTGACCGTCGATCCCCAGGAAAAATAGGAAAACAAGGGGGGGACGACGAAAATCCAGAAAATATGAAAAATACGGGAAATCCTGGGATTAGTGCCTATTTATTTGTGTGCCCCAGGGCCCCTTTAGATGGCCTGAAGCGCCAGGCGACCCATGAAAAGCAAGCGGGTCTCTGAGGGAAGGGGATCCTGAGGTGGTGTGCCATTTTCTTTCGGTAGCAGATCATGGGAGCCTTGTGCACCCTCGTGATTCCGTCTTGAGCTTCGACTCGCGCCGATTCGCGTCTGGTCGTCGATGGGATAGCGCCGATTTGGCGCCGGCCTGCGTCGACTAGCGTCGATGAGCGTCGATTCGCAAGAGCCGACAAGATGGTGTGGGAGGCTCCCGTGGGTTGCCGCCGAATTCTCGGGTCGCCTGGGGCCCTCCCCGGGCCACGGGGGGGTCCAGTCCAGAGAAGGCCCCGGGGTCCGGTCCCCGTTTCACTCGGGGCCCGTGTGCTTCCTGCCCGAGGCCCTTCTGGTGCTGGTTGGGGCACAGATCCGTCGCGGCGTGCGGGGCGCCTCAGGAAGTCAGGCTGCCCCTCCCAGAGGCCCATCGGTCGTTCTTAGATGCTTGAGCTGGCTTCGCGTGAGCCTCCTCGGAGCCACAGGGGGGCCAAAGCATCGCAGCCTACGATATACCAGCTTTCGTATGGTGGCACGATGGGGAAGACGGGCACCAGAATGTCAACATCGGCGTCATCATAACCTTAAGTTCCGTATGCGTTGCCATCCTCTGCAGCGCCATCATCGCCATCGCTATCGTCGCTCTCCTCATGAAGCTCATTCGTCGTCGCAGGCATCGTCGTGCAGGAGTCGTGGCTCCCGCGGCAGGCTTGCTTACAACAGTTGGTCGAGGACTCGGCGGCACCGCCAAGCCGTGCCCAAGGCCTCCTTGGGGCTTCCCTCGGACGTTTCCCGGGGGGCAGGGCTGGGCTCCTGGGCGAAGCACATGCAGTCGAGTTCGATTCGTAGGAGGAGGAGGAGGAGGAGGAGGAAAAGGGTGGGAGGAGGAAAAGGGGGGGGGGAGGAGGAAAAGGGAGGGGGGGAGAGGAGGAGGAGGGAGGAGGAGGAGGAGGAGGAGGAGGGGGACGGAGGAGGAGGCAAGGAGGAGGAGGAGGAGGAGGAGGAGGAGGAGGAGGCAGGAGGAGGAGGAGGAAGGGGAGGAGGAGGAGGAAAAGGAGGGGAGGGGAGGAGGAGGAGGTGGAAGGAGGAGGAGGAGGAGGAGGAGGAGGAGGAGGAGGAAGGGGAGGAGGAGGAGGAAAAGGAGGGGGAGGGGGAGGAGTGGCAGGAGGAGGAGGAGGAGGAGGAGGAGGAGGAGGAGGAGGAGGAAGAGGAGGAGGAGGAGGAAGGGGAGGAGGAGGAGGAGAGGAGAAAAGGAGGAGGAGGAGACGCCCTCGGACGCTCCCCGGCGCCGTCCGGGAGCCTCCCAGCGGCTCGGGGGGCCCCCCGCGAGCAGGCCCTGCGTTAGGCTCTCGCGCCGTGCCGGCGGGCGGCGGCCGCGCCAGCCCGCGTTCCACGTGGCACGTCGCCGGCGGCCCAGAAGTCGGTCGATGCCGCCTTCTGACGGTTCGGGAGCGGCCGATCGTCCAGAGGAGGAGAGGAGGAGGAGGAGGAGGAGGAGGAGGAGGAGGAGGAGGAGGAGGGGGAGGAGGAGGGAGGAGGAGGGAGGAGGAGGAGGAGGAGGAGGAGGAGGGGGAGCAGGAGCAGGAGGAGGAGGAGGAGGAGGAGGAGGAGGAGGAGGAGGAGCGAGGAGGAGGAGGTTGAGCGATCCACGCGGTGTCAGACGCCAGCGCCAGGGTCGTCACGACACGGACTTGCCGCAGGGCGTCGTCTCCACATGCGAACTCTGCCGACTCGTTCGACGGCGCATTTCCAGTCCAGTTTCAGTTCGGTCAGGCTCCAGCTACAGCGTGCGTGCTAAGCAAGGTATGCCTTAGTCGTCTCACACTGGTACAAGGTGTCAGAGCTCTTATGCTTGCCATTCTTCCTCCATTACATCCAGCACCTGTTTTGCATGCCCTGGTTCTGTCATGGTTATCCCGTCATGGTTGTTGTGCGATCCCAAATCAAGCAAGCAAACGGATGAGGCTCGGAAGCTGCCCAGGACCACCCCGCCGTTTCAGCCTTCCTTTTCCCGCCTGCGCGTGCTCGGTCTCTCGGAGCCTCACCGCCGCGGCATCTGCTCCGAGCCGCCCCAGGATGCGCCGGCTCGGGAATGCCCGCGAAATGTATGGCGCGCTGTTGCATTACACCTCCCATGAGTCGGCGGCGAGCCCAGGGGGGCAGCGCGAGGGGGCAGGCCTCGTCAGAAGGCGGCGGGGCTTCTCAGAAGAGCCCCGGCCGCCCGCAGAGTGCTCTGGCAGGGGCGGCTTCTCGGGAGGCGCGGGGGGATTCTGATGGGCTCCGCCGCCTGCTGAGAAGGCCTGCCCCCTCGAGGAGGAGGAGGAGCAGGAGGAGCAGGAGGAGGAGGAGGAGGAGCAGGAGGAGGAGGTCACTTCCACCCCCAGGGATCGCCGCTGAATGCCTGCGCCACGGGCAGTCCACTCGAACATATCTGAGAGCTCGTCACGGGGTGCGAAGAGGGCAGTTTCCTCTCGGCGGCACGTTCGAGGCTCGGCCCTTTCCAGGATACATCCTCGGACCAGAAGTTCGCATCCGGCCACTCATCTCTACACGTCGGTCCTTGAAAGTAGGTATTGCTGGATTCCCAGGTCCCAATCTACTTCCAGCGCCTTCCTACTTCAAGAACCGATATGCGTCTGCAGTGTTCTGTCGTTCCCTGGGAGGGCCTGGACACAATCTACTTAATCCGCCTTCCTACTTCACGTTTTTGCCTGCTTCTTCCGACCGACGTGTAGGCCTCCCAGATGGTCACCGAGCGCGTTCTGCTACTCGCAGAGTGCCCACTCGCAAACGCCCGACAAGTACACCTGTCTGCCTCGCTGTAAGGGATCGTGAGCCCCCTCGGCGGATCCAGGCCACTTGCGAACAGTTACTTTGCGAGTAGTGGAACGAGCTTGTCTAGATGGGGTCGGAGCCTTTGTGGGCCCCGGAAACGGCAGGGCCGTTTTTTTCACCATTTCCAACAACAAGTCCCTTGAAAATGGAAACGGCGAAAAAACGCCGACTGGAAACGGCTAAAAAACGGCTCCAGGATTGGAACCGGAGCCGGAACCGGTCAAAAAACGGCGACGGAAGGTAAAACAACGGCGTCGGAACCGGCAAAAAAACGGCAAAACGGAACCGGTAAAAAAACGGCCCTGTCGTTACCAGGGCCCACTAAGGTCGGAGCAGATGGGGTCGGAGGATTCCGACGCATCGCCGATGCATCGGCGATGTGGTTCGATGTGGAGCCAGATTTGTTCCACGCGGGCGTCGCCGATGCATCGCCGACGCCGCGGATGCATCGCCGATGCGTCGCCGATCTTCCGACCCCATCTACTCGGACCCCATTTGGGAGGCCTCCGTCATCAGGACCATCGTTGATCGCCCGCCACCTGGAGATCTCAACGTTACAAGTCGAGTTCTTAACCCGAGCGCGTCACTATCAAAGATGCCAGAGTCGTCTCGGGCTTACGATTCCTCTCGTGGTCAGTTACACGGCTTCCCTCTCCGCTAATCTTTATGGTGCGGGCAGTCAGCGCATTTGATATTTCCATTTCTTCCTCCGCCTCTGCCGGTTGAGAGCCAGTTGGAGTTCTACAAGCCTGTCATCGGGCGTGACCGTCGCCTCTGAGATTTGCGAAGCTCTTTCAGTTGCTCAGCGCGTTTCGTACCCATGCTCAGCACGCATCCGAAGTAGGCATGGCTGCTCCCCAGACATCCGAGGATCCTTTTTCTATCAATCCGCGGCCCCAGAGGTCCCGACCCCTGTCCCGGGGGCAGTTTTTCGTCCCAGGCCGTTGTTTAATGGCCCTGGGGCCCGGTTGCGGGCCCAAGAGGCCACGATAGAGGAAAATCTTTTGGATCCAAAGCATGTGATGAGTGTGCCGAGACAGGCGTGACGCCCACATGCGAACGCTCCCTGTGGGGCTTTCGGTGGAGCGCTCTATCGGATCACGAAACGTGTGAGGCGTGCGCCAAACCTGCCGAGACGCCCACATGCAAACGCTCCCGCTGAGGGCTCTCGGTGGAGCTCCTTGTTGGGCCACGAAACGTGTGAGATGTGTGGGCCTTCGGTGGAGCTCCCATAATATGGGGCCACGAAATGTGTGAGAGATGTGCCGAAACGGGCATGACGCGCACATGCGAACGCGGCCTCTGGGGCCTCCGGTGGGGCTTCCTGTGGGGCCACGAAACGTGCGAGGAGTATCCTGAAACGGGCGTGACGCCCACATGCGAACGCTCTCTTTGGAACCTTCTGTGGAGCTTCCTTTGGAGCCACGAACCGAGTGAGTGGTGTGCCGAAACGGACATGCGGTGGGCGGGGAGCCGCATGCGAACGCAGCCTCTGGGGCCTTCGGTGAAGCTCCCTATGGAGCCACGAACCGTGTGAGGGTGTACTGACATGGATATGCGGTGGGCGGGGAGCCGCATGCGAATGATGCCTTTGGAGCCCTCGATGGGGCTCCGTATGGGGCTACGAAACGTGTCAGGGGTGTGCCGAAATGGACCTGCGGCGGGCGGGGAGCCGCCTGCGAACGCGGCCTCTGGCCTCTGAGGCCTTCGGTGGAGCTCCCTATGGGGCCACGAAGCGTGTGAGAGGCGTGCTGGAATAGGCATACGGTGGGCAGGGAGTCGCATGCGAACGCGGCCACCGTGGCCTTCAGTGGAGCTCCCCATGGGGCCACCAAGAATGTGAGGGGCGTGCCGAGATGGGCACGCGGTGGCGCGGAGCCGAATGCGAACGTGGCCTCCGAGGCTTTCATTGGAGCTCCCTGTGGGGCCACGAAACGCGTGAGGGGTGTGCCGTATTGGTTGGCATGCGGAGGCAGAGGCAAGCATGGGGGGAGCGAGAGGAGCGGGGGAAGAGTGAGACGCGAGGCGCTGTCTCTTCAAAACGAGGACCCAGCACCACAGGGTGGTTGGGAAAGACGTGGAGGATTGGGGGAGGGGGGCCTGAGGGCGCCGAAGATGACGCGGGCGCAGGAGGGGAGGCGGGCGAGGAGGAAGGGACAGGAATAAGACAGGGAGGGCTGCGTGGGGTAAAGTGGTTAAGCGCAAGAAGGACACACCTCCTTGTGACTCCCTTCCTTCTCTTTTCTTGCATGTATCCCCTTCATTCCCTCTCTCCTCGCCCGCCTCCGCAATCCTCAGACGATACCAGCGTCGGCCGCCCTTTCCCCCGTCTGTACGTCCCTGAATATTTTCTTGAGCACCCGAAGGGTAGCCCAAGCTGTCACACAGATAACAGTGGGTTCCAGCTTCGCATCACGCCACCCGTTGAGAAGCGCCAACGCCCACTGCCGCTGTCCGCCGATCCGGCGAACACTGACCCCAGCGTTGCAGCCGATGGCGTCGGACTCCAGCCTCGAATCCCGTATCTCGTACTGGGCAGCGCTAACGCCCGCTGCCATTGCACGCACCTTTGGCACGCGCAGATCCCAGCTCTGTGGCTGATGACGCTGGGTATCAACAGCCTGAGCGGGGGGGAGGCCCCCCCCGGAAAAAAATCAAAGGACCCGACCATGTGGAAATGAGAATACCGCGTTGTGATTACCGCTTTCGGTGGAGCTCCTTCTGGGGCCACGAAACGTATGAGGGGGTGCCGTAATGGTGGTGGTCGGGGGCGCGTGCGAATTATGTGATTGGGCCTCTAGGTGGAGGCCCCTATGGGGCCAGGAATCGTGTGACGGGTGTGCCGACATGTGTGGCGGGGGTGCATGCGAACGTCATCATTGGGGCTATAGGTGGAGCTCTCTATGATGCCACTGAGCGTGTGAGAGGTCTGCCGAAGTAGACGACTCGGACGCATGCGGGTTGCGCCACTGGGACGTTCGGTGGGGTTCCCTATGGGGTCACAAAACGTTTGAGCTGTCTGCTAACATGATTGGCGGGGACGTATGCGAATTGCGCCACTTGGGTGGAGTTTCCCATGGGGCCACGAAGCGTGTGAGGGGTGTGCCGATCTGGGCGGCGGGGACGCATGCGAACGGCACGATTGAGGCCTTTCTTAGGTGGAGGCCCCTGCGGGGCCACGAAACGTGTGAGGGGTGTGCAAAAAATGGTGCCTCGGCGCACCCGCTGGGGCACCGTTGGCACGCCCCTGTGGCACCGTTGGGGCCTTCGGTTGAGGATCTCATGGGGCCACGCAACGTGCGAGCGGTGTGCCGACATGGATATGCGGTGGGCGGGGGGCCGCATGTGGATCTTGCCGCATTGGGGCCTTCGGTGGAGCTCCCTTCCGGGACACGAAGCGTTTGAGTGGTGTGCCGAAATGGACATACGGTGTGCGGGGAACCGCGTGCCAACCATGCCTCTGGAGCCTTCGGTGGACGGGCCACGAACCGTGCGAGGGGTGTGCCGTAAGGGTTGACATGCGGAGGACAGGGGCAGGGACAGGGAGGAGGCCAGGGAAGAGTGAGGCGTAAGGAATGCGGGGCGCTGTCCCCTCGAAAACGAGGACCCAACACCACAGGATGCATGGGAGAAAGAAGAGCGAGGACGAGAGTATTTTTGGGGGGGACTCGGGGATTGGGGTCGGCATGTCTCTTGCCACCATTCGCGGCCGAGGCTCGCGGGGGCCAGAAGAGCACCTCGTGTTCTCTAAATTCATTTTCTATCATGTAGCATTTCTTGTGACAACACGGTGACAGCATGGTTGACAGCTGCATCGTATCGTTTGTTCGGATGCACCCAGGGTGCACTCAGAACGGCGTCAAGAATGAGCCTTTTTGAGGTAAGGTGCCGGCGCACCCTTCGGCTCGGGGCATCCCTGACATGCTTTGTGTGTTCCTCGTTCGAAGGGCACCTCTTTTGAATGGGGCGTTCTGCAGTCAAGCCGTTGAAACAAGGTCAGGTTTCAGTAGGGGCTCTGGTTTCTACGCCGTACCTTCGATCTAGATCGGGGGACCTATTCCTAGCCGAGGCTCTTCATGACCAGAGAAGCGCATTCCTATTATGTTCTTAGTCAGTAGTTTTTGTGGTAGCAAGATGGCCTGTGGTAGCACGATTTGGCTGCAGGTGCCTGCGTCCTTATATTTTAATCCTTCTGGCAGGTTCCGACGCAATTCGATCCCTCCGTCGTGACGTTCTGGCCCAAACAGAAGGAATCCATATAACACAGTAGCAATTCCGCAGACTTCGAATTCAGAGGCAAGCCGCGTCGGTTCATACTGAGGGCTCAGAGTCAGCAACACGAATCGAGCGAGCCCAAAAAGCGCCTGACTTGATGGCGTAAGCCGAAATAGCATGCTGGACCCCGCAAATTTCGCAAGGCAGGCCTAACGTTCCGAGCGGGGCCAGGTCGCTGGTATCGCAGCGCTGTCTTGCCTCTCTCGGCGCGATTGCTTCTGACGTGGATTGGGCCTTCGAGTGGCATCGCTTCTCCCTGTCCCTCGACCCCTGCGCAGGCACGGGATCACCTCTCCTCCCATGCGCCCGCCAGTTGGTCGCTCTGCTGAGCACGCGGGTGGAGCCGGAGCGCGCTCAGGCTCCCGCAGGGCGAGGGAGGCGGAGGGCCACCCCAGTCGGAGCCAGGCTCTGGGCCCAAGGCGCCGCAGAGGGCAGCTCACGTTTCGGGCTCGGCTCGCCAGGAAGGCTCGACTTTCGTCGGGGCGCTCCATCGGGTTCCTGGCGTGACGGCCCAGGTTGAGGCCGAGCCTGTCCTGCATCGGTGGTGGCCCGGCTGTGCCTTCGCCGGGACCGAGCGATCGCATCGAGGCTAACTGTGCGCGTTCGTAAGTGTCAGCGTTGGACCCCGATCCCTAGCTTCATATGCTTGCCTTGAAGAGCTCAGCACGCAGAACCTTAAGCTGAACCGTAATCATAGCACGTTGCTGCGTCGCAGCGTCTTGTGGCCAACTGCAGTGTGTTTCTGCCAGTGTCTCGACACGGAGCGGCATGTCCGTACGGGTTTCAGCCCTCTGCCGCCGGCCCCCTTTCTATCGGAATGGGCGATGCGAGAGCTACATTCGAGCATCTGATTCATAAACCTCCTTACGAGCATCTGGGCCAGCGTTTCTCGACCAGCTTGCTGGAAATCCAGCCCAGTTTCTTGCGCACGTTCGGCTCTCCAGCGCTAACTTGCTGGAAAGTTGGCCCAGGTTCTTGGACACGTATTTCCGGCGTGAACAGCAGACAATTGGCCCAGGTTTGTGGTAAGAATTTCCAGGGAGTTGGCCCGGATTCCTTACACGAGAAGTTTCTTGGCCATCTATAATTTCGGTTGTATGTTGGGATGTCTCGGCGCCGACTCGAAGCATTCTCTGAACTTCGTGCGAGGACGGCTGGTAATCGTAACGTCATTTACTAGGTCGGTGAAACGTAAGGTTCGAGTTTGCCAGAACTCGGGTTTGCCGCCGCTTTTTGACGAGCCCGTCCTGGGTTTGCACGGTCATGTTTTCGTGAGATGTTTACAGCGGGAGCTCGCGTCAAACTTCAGACCTGGTCTCGTCAATTTCTTGACGGGTCGTACATCTCTTTGACAAGGGATCGTGGTCTCGGGGGCGCAAGCCGGGCATCATTCGCGAAGGATCGTCGCATCGGGGGCGCGAACCTGAAGTAATTTAGGAGGGTTGTGGTTTAGGAAGCGCGTGGTGCAAGTTACCAATGATCTGGGCCCTGGGGCACGAATCTGCTGCAATCCTGGCCTCGGGGGTGCGCATCCGATGCAATTTGCGAGGGATCGTGGCGTCGGGGGCGCGAACCTCCCGCAGTTTACAAGAGGTACCCTCTGGGGCGCGAACTTGGTGTAATCTAAGTACAAGGGATCGTGGCGCCAGGGGAACAAATCTACCGTAATTTCCTAAGGACAGTGACCTCGGAGCGCGAATCAACAATGATTTACGAAGTGTCATTGTTTCGTGGGCGCTGATCTCTGGTATTTGTATGTGTCCCAAGGCCTCCTGCAAATCTAGAGCCTGCGATTCGAGGTCGATAAAAAGGTTGAATTTCGGTTTTTGCCCTCTCGCGGACAGTAACAACCTACAGTTGTAAGCAGAGCATTGGAAAATAATATTAGAGATGGGAATTATCCCAGAGCGACCCTACTTAGGAGTTGGAGCCCCGAGGAGAGCAATATTAGTAGTAACGGTAAACGCCGTCCTCCTTCGCTTCATCGTCGCAGTTGTAGCAGTAGCGGTAGTAATCGTAATAGCGGTAGTAATCGTAATAGTAGTAGTAGTAGTAGTAGTAGTAGTAGTAGTAGTAGTAGTAGTAGTAGTAGTAGTAGTAGTAGTAGTAAGTAGTAAGTAGTAGTAGTAGTAGTAGAAGAAGAAGAAGTAGTAGTAGTAGTAATAGTAGTAGTATTCGCCGTAGTAGTAGTAATAGTACTATGCTACGCTATGCTATGCTATGCTGCGCTATACTATGCAATGCTATGATATGCCATGCTGCGCTATGTTATGATATGCTATGCTATGCTGCGCTATGCTATGATATGATATGAAACGCTATGCTTTGCTGCGCTGTGCTATGCTATGATATGCTGCGCTGTGGTATGCTATGCTGTGCTATGATATGATATGCTATGATATGGTATGAGATGTTATGCTGCGTTATGCTATGCTATGATATACGATGCTGCGCTATGTTATGCTATGATATGCTATGTTATGTTGCGCTATGCGTTGCTATGATATGATATGTTATGTCGCGTTATGATATGCTATACTATGGTATGCTGCGCTATGCTATGTTATGCTGCGCTATGATAGGCGACGTTATACTATGCTATGTTACGCTTTGCTATGCCACGCAATGCTGCGCTATGCTATCATTTGCTGCGCTATGCTATGATATGATATGTTATGCTATGCTGCGCTATGGTATGCTGCGCTCTGATATGATGTGACATGCTATGCTATGCTATGCTAATGCTGCGCTAAGCTGAGCTACGCTTAGCTTAGCTAAGCTAAACCAAGCTAAATTAAGCTCAGCTAGGCTAGGCTAAGCTAAGCTAAGCTAAGTTAAGCTAGGCTAAGCTAAGATGAGGTCAGCAACGCTAAGCTAAGGGGACGTAACTGGGGGAACCGCGGGGCGGATGCCGGGGGAACCGCCCGGGGCGGGCCCTACTGCCCGGCCCCTTTAAGATAGAGAGTAAGTACCCTTCTAGGCAGAGCCTAGGTAGGGAATTTAGATCTGGCCAGGTTGCAGGAAACCTCCTCCCCAGAGCCTGATGGCCACACAAGGGGGCTGGAGGATTAGCGATTGGCTTGCACCCGTCGTTGTTGGCTGATGGAGTGCACCAGGGCACATGGTCGGTTCGCATGGCTGCCTGCCTGGCTTCGGTTCAGCCTACCCGCGATGGTTTACCCCGATTGCGTGTTCATCCATCGTTGATGGCGCACGAGCCCTCAACCGTCCCCACCGGAGTCGAGCGTTGTAACATATTGCATGCATCAATTTCGCCCGTGATTCTAAAGTTATGTCTCAAGTTAGGCCACATCGTTAACCAAAGTGTTTGTATCATGATACGTGTGGATCCTATTGATGCGTCGAAGTTTCACTCATAGTCGCGTTTCAGTTGGGTTGTGTATTGAATGCGAGTTTGCGTGTGTTTCCTCATGGTGTTTGTGTTGATGTGAGTATTGTGCAATTGCTACCTTCATTCTGGTGGCTCATCCTGTATCATTGTTGGCACTTGCTTGCGCGGTCGCCGCGGCTATGAAATGTGGTGGGTCGCTTGGCAGGTGGAGGACGACACTACTCATCATGGAACAAGTTGATAAGTTTGTGCCATGTTTTGTTAAGCCCCTCACGCTGTCAGAACGTCTTGGGGGACTTCTGGGAGCCTCTGGGCTGCTTCTGCGGCCTTCCTGGGCGCCTTTGGGTGCCTTCCTGGGGCCTCCCAGCGGACCATCCAGAAAACGTTTCTCGGGCACGCAAGTCTTGAGAGGAAAAGCGGAGGAGCATTGCTTAGACCAAGAGGCCAGGCGAGCCCGCCAAACCAAAGGAGGGATCTGCCCAGACGTACCAGAAGGGTGGCCAGCTTGGCTCTCGCTGGGAGCTGACAGGGCCAGATTGGGGCTCTCTGGGGGCCCTCTTGGCGCCCTCTGAGGCCTTCTCGGGGCTCTCGCTCTGTCACCCCCTCTCTGTCATTTTCTCTCTCTCTCTCTCTCTCTCTCTCTCTCTCTCTCCCTCTCTCTCTCTCTCTTTCCCTCTCTCTCTCACTCTCACTCCCGTATCCCCTCTCGCGGGAGCAGTTCGGGCCCTTTGGGCCCTCATGAGGCCATCCTGGGGGTCGAGACTAAGAGGGGAGAAGACGTACGCAAAGTGTCCCACCTCTTCGGGGCCCGAGATTGCACCCTAGGCTCTTCTCTAAACTCTCTTGGGGTACTTACTCGCAGCGGCCGTTGAGGCCTTCGGTCCCCATGAAGCCCTCTTAGGCCACCGTGGGGCAATATTGAGGCCTCCGAGGCCCACTGGGCGCCGAGAAGGCAAGACGGCGAAACTCGTTGAGCAATTGTGATTATGTGTATGGCGCATGCCTGATGTCCGACTATGTTATCATCCCCCCTTTGATAGATCAAATAGTGCCAGGGCATATTGCAGCCTCGTGCAGCGCAGGCTACGTCGACGGCACAGGACCTCGCGGACACCTCTCTTGGCCAGAAGCATCAGATATGCGGGCTCAGCATGAGCAAGGCGAGCATGACTTTCGCTACCAGAGTACAGCTGGTATAACAGGTGGCGCGCAGCGTAGCGAAGGAGGAGGAGGAGAGGAGGAGGAGGAGGAGGAGGAGGAGGAGGAAGAGGAGGAGGAGGGGGGGGGAGGGGGAGGGAATGGAGGAGGAGGAGAGGAGGAGGAGGAGGAGGAGGAGGAGGAGGAGGAGAAAGAGGACGAGGAGTCCGTTGCCATTTTGGCTCAAGATATCTTTCTTGGGTGCGGCAGCCCACTGCAGTGAGCGATCCTCCTGTCAGAAGGAGGCGGGTTTTCTCTACACACGCCCCGCATACTCTATCCCCATTTTTCCCATCCCTTCCACTCTGCAAGGGCGGCCTGGCCCGAGGAGTGCAGCGGCCAGCAGCTCAGGGAGTGATGCTGCCGCAGTGCAAGGCGGACGCCGTGATGGTGCATCACGTTCGCCGACTCGCTTTTTTGTCTACGTCTGATGGTGTTGATTTGCGAGCACACGTTGGCAACACCAGAAGGGTGATCATGGCCCGTATCGAGGCTGTGCAGGGATCCATATCGGCCTTCGGCACCCAGGTCGCATAATGCTTCAACATCCTCGGCAAGAGCGTCCATGAACGCTTCGGGGCCATCGAGAAGAGGATGGACAACGCTGAGGACACCATCGGAGGCCTCCAGCAAGAGATCCAAGCTCTCAAGATCGAGCTCAACATGGTCAAGAACACGCCCGTCGCCGAGGCCGCCGCCACTGTCGCCAACACGGGCTTCGGGCGGGACATCGATCCGACGATCCTCGTCGTCAGGTGCGCCAACCTCGTCACCATGGAAAGGGTGGCGGCTACTGTTGCCCCCTGGCTTGGCGATGCGCACTGGGACCCTGATGGATGGGCTTTGCAGGGCGAGCCCGTCTCATAGAGGTTCACCATCACATGCCGCGGTGCTGCTGGTTGGGCAGCGCGCCGAGCTGGTCAAGCCAACGTGCGCGCTCAGGCTTCCAGATGGCCAGTACCGCAGGTGCAATGTTATGTATACTACCAACCTGCCCTCGGAGTTGTTCGCGCCTACAGACAAACACAGTCCCACAACATATTGCCGTCAAAACTAGCAAGCGTGTGTTTTCAGAAGCGTGCCCGCCTGCCAACTGCTGCGTCGACCGACATGCTGGCACTGTTTCTAGCCAGTGGAAGCCGCTCATCCGCGTCACCCCCAAGCCCGACAACAGTCCCCCGCGCTTGAATGGGAGAACACCAACGTCGTCGCTCTGGGCTTCAACCGCAGCGAATTAGAACCGAAGATTAATGATTCATTCGCTGGCTCGAGTTCAGCCAGCGCTGCCTCTTGGAGCCTTTAGCAGATTATTCCGCTCTCTCGGAGGAAAGCCTTTGGAAGCCAGATGTTTTTGTTTGTTTTTTTTTTTTCTCTCTCTCTCTCTCTCTCTCTCTCTCTCTCTTTCTCTCTGCGCTTGGAATGCCCGCGCCCTCTTTCACCGCGATCCACGCTCTCAATTGTCCAAGCTCTCATATCTCTCTCGGCTTCTACGTCCCGGCACGATCATCCCCCTCCAGGAAACGCATGGCAACGTCGATGACCTATCCGAATTCCTCTCCCACTCCAGGCGTCTCTTCTCGGGCCAGGCCAGCTTCACAGACTCGAGGGCGAGGAGGCGCGGCCGCCATATGTCCTGCTCTCTCTGCCGCGAACGGGTTCCATCCTGAAGCTGAGTGCGAGACCGAGGTGGTGATCCCTGGGGGAGTTGTACATTGCCTGCTCCATCTGGGCCCGTCGCCGCATGACCCCTCCGCCCCCTTCGCCATCTCTCAATTCAACATTCACAACTGTGGACTATCAGCGAATCAGATTCGAGCCGTTGCAGCGAAGATCACGATCGAACTTGAAAAAGCGAGCCGCAGACCAGAATCGTACATTGTCGCTGTCGCTGGCGACCTCAACATCGCCCCCGAGCCTCCTATGCCTGCAGTTCCTGCCGCCAATGTTATCCCACATGCTGGACTTGCCGAATGGCGACGCCAGCGAAGCTCTGGGCGGCGTGAGGTTGCAGGCAGAATGGTGGAGATAGAGAGCCCGTGCCCGACGCACTACAATGGCAGCGTGCAGCACTCGTCAATAATCGATAGGATTTTCCCCGCCTCCCTGGGCATTATCTCACCTGCTTGCAGGTTGGCGCTTCGGCCCTGGAACTTCCCGAAGTTCTTGAGCAGCGGCGGATTTCTGACCACGCAGCTCCCGCTGTTCACCTACGCCACAGGGAACCTCAAGAAGCCTCCGCCGGGCCCATCCCGCCCAGCAGACCTGGGACCAGCGCGACGTCGCCGGCCCCGCCCCTCCCTGGAAACTCGAGCTCTTCAATGCTGTTCTTAAAGAAGCTGCAAGGTACGCCCGACACGCCCTCCTCACGAGTTCCCGGACAGACCCACGATCGAAGCTTATCCTGGTGAGATGTATTAGTCGTGCTGGTTGACGCCGCGACCTGTCCCTGGCCGAACGACTCTACCAATGCCCCTTGGCTCGGGACCTCCTGGACTTGACCCCCTGGCCTCATCGGCCCCCCTGATGGGCCCTCAGCAGTTCTCAGAGATGCCGGGCGCTCTGAAGTTTCAGGGCGCGGAGAGAGAGACCAGACAGACGTCCGATCGGACGCAGGCCGCCTTTTCCGAGTGAGCTCGAGCGAAGCTCAGAAAGCGCTCGCGGAGGCCCACTCGCAGGAGCCGTTCGTGGTCGCCTTTCGACCGACGCCTGCAACTCGTAGGGGCGCGCGTTGCTGGCTCCGCCCTGACTTCCCAGGGGCAGATGAAAAGTGCGATCTCATCTCACTGGTGTCAGGTTTGTTCAGCTAAGCCCGTGGACAAACGTGCTGGTGAAGTTTATCTGGGACGATTTGGCCCTCAATATGATCTGCGTGACCTCCCCCCTCCTCGTTTTCAGAATGTGGATGCATACGTGGGTCGTCTTATTGACAGCGCTCCTGGGCCTGATGCGGTTCCCTATGCTCTCGTGGCAGCTCGCAGGGCCCCCCATTCGAGGTGGCCTCTCGCGCGGAGGCCCCTTTCGACGTCCCCGCCGAGCTCTCGCAGCCCGTGGCAGACGAAGAGAGCGCCCGATGGCGGCGACCGACCAGGATCGCGGCGTGGAAGGGCGTCCGGGCAGGCCAGCCGACGCAGCATAATAGTTACAACGCGACGAACGCCTTCGGCAGCGGTAGCAAGTGCAAGCTCGAGCAGGGCGTCTTCGCGCGCCTGGTGGATTCCGAGAACGTCGACGATGAGGACGTAGACTACGTCACCGGCATCGAGCTCCAGCGGAGGCGCGACCTGACGGCCATCGCCTCAGGTGCGGATCGCGAAGCAGCAGTTCGGAGCGGCACAGGGGGATTCATGGGCGACGCGTCGGAGCCTGAGGCGCTCATGCAGAACTATTGCATTGCCGTTCCGAAGTGAGCCGGTTTGAGAAGGAAGAGATTGAAGGTGCGATGCTCGTCAATTTTGACGGGCGCCCGCAGATCGACGCTATCGCGGGAGGCTTCGTGGGCGATGTCTTCAAAACGCTGCCCGTCGCACCAGGGGCCAAGACAGCTCGAGAAATTGTGTAGCTCAGCCCCAGAGGATCAACCTCGGCTACGACCATGCACTCGTGGCCCGAGCTCCTTCGCAGGACAAATCCAAGCAGGGCGTCGCACCTGCCTGGCGGCCTCGCCAACTGGCGCATCAGACCATTCGCGCTTTCAACACCAGTGGCTGCAGCACTGCATGGCGACGCCACGATTCATCCTTGGGCCCGTCGACTGCAACGAGGTCTGGAGGTCATGTGCAGCTGCCCTGAGGCCGAGTCTGTCGCAGAGGCGTAAAGACGTGGTGCTATGATGGACTTGCTGGTGGATGAGGAGGCGAACCATCTCTTCGCCTCCTTCGACCCGAGGTGCCTGCACAGCGCCTTCGCAGCCGTGCAGCGGCGCACGCCAGACTGCATTGCATGTCGCGTACCTGCCGCTCAGGATAATGAACGGTCGCGGAAAAAAAAAGCAGAAGCTGATGTCTCCACATGTTCGATTCGCGTCGAGCCTGATGGGCTGATATGTGGG
>CAUYUJ010019743.1:168281-172273 GCA_963575745.1 Prorocentrum cordatum
TGTAATGATAGCGCGGTTCCCAAGTACATCGTGAGGAAGTCCAACGCGAAAGCGTGATGTCTGAGTATCGGGGGCGTGGCGTCTCAATTAACTTCGAGGAAGTCCAACGCGAGAACGGGATCACGTGCGAAGAAGTCTTGCGCGAAAGAGTGATTCTTCATTACGGTGTAAAGAAAGATTCGGCGGGAGCCGTTGCTGGGGTAGTCTGGCACTGAACAACGCGATATGGCGCGCAACATTTCCACTGTTAAAGACAACGTGCGAGCCCCAGGAGGGGTTCGTCATTTAGAAAAACACCATGGGCACCAAAGGCGTGATCAACCATGATAGGTTTTGAGAAGCGAGAATCCAACATACAACAACAATCAGGTTAAGCCTGCTCGCTCTTATCTGCCCGCGTGCAACTCCTTACCTGCCAAGCGTAGTTGGCGTAGCCCCTAGAACAGGGGAGGGGAGGGGAGGGAGGAGGGAAGGGACAAGAGGGATGGATAAGTATGGGTCACGAGAAAGATTAGCAGGAGGGGGACCAGGAGCAGGAGAACACGCGACAGAACCAGACGGGCGGGTCGAGCGAGCGCGTCGTTGAAGCGTCAGTCCAGCATGAATCGCGGGGAAGTTTTTAGCGATAGCGCGATTCCCAAGAAAATCGCGAGGGGATCCAATGCGAGAGCATGTTGCCTGATTGTCGGGGGGGGGGGGGGGGCGGCGTCCCAATAAATTGCGAAGAGGTCCCACGTGAGACCGCGTTCCAGGAATAAAGTCGTGAGGCAGTCCCGCGCGAGTGCGCGATTATGGATCAGCTGTGAGGACGTATCAGGTGGAAGCCGTTGATGTTGCTGTTGTTGATGAACTCTCATTTTTGGAGAATATTTATTGTAGATCCTCCCGTCCGGTGCACATTGTTTTTTTTTCGACTGAAGTGCCCTTCCCGGGGCTCGCACCCTGTTTTCTATCAGGGGAAGTCTTGAGGGTCAAACTATGTCGTTGGCCCCCGGCTTATAACAACAACGGCTCCCGCCGGATACTTCCTCACAATGTATTGAAGAACCGCGCTCTCGCTTGGGACTTCCTTGCGATGTGCCACCGGATCGCGGCTCCCGCTTGATATTTCTTCACAACTTATTGGAGAATCGCGTTCTCGCCTGTTCCGCGCAATTTACCACCGGATCGCGGCTCCCGCCGGATACTTCCTCACAATTTATTCAGGTGCTGCTCCTCGACACTCAGGAATCGCGCTCCCGCTACATATTGCCTGGCCGTGCAAGCAGAATTTACGCTTCAACGACCCGCCCGCTCGACCCGCCCGTCTGGGCCTGCCCGCCCGACCAGCCCGTTAGGGACTGCAGTCGCCGCTCGCTGCCCTTCGCCCGCCTTCGATGCCCCTCGCTGCCCGTACTGGTTCCGCGGTCGCCTTCGGTCGCTGCCCTTTGTATCCCCGTTGCTGCCCTCAATGGCCCCGTCGCTGCCCATTGTGGCCCCGCATTATATGCCCTTCGTGGCCCCCGCTCGCAGTCGCCCGTCGTGGCCCCATACGCATGCCCTTCGTAGCCCCGCTGTCGCCCTTCGTGGCCCTCTCGCTGCCGTTCGTGGCCTCTTTGCTGCCCTCAGTGGCGCCGCTGTCGCCCTTTGTGGCCCCATACGTATACGAATG
Organism: Prorocentrum cordatum; assembly: GCA_963575745.1. NCBI lineage: Eukaryota > Dinophyceae > Prorocentrales > Prorocentraceae > Prorocentrum > Prorocentrum cordatum. Next base: position 169,933 of record CAUYUJ010019743.1, read on the forward strand.
CCGTTCGTGGCCCCCGCTCGCTCGCGCCCGTCGTAACCCCATATGCATGCCCCTCGTGGCCCCGATGTCGCCATTCGTGGCCCAGTCTCTGCCCTTCGTGGCCCGCCCTCAGCGGCCCCGTCGCTGCCTTCTGTGGCCCCAGATTAATTGCCGTCCGTGGCCCCCGCTCGCTCGCGCCCGCTCGCTCCACCCTTTCCCGCTCGCATTCCGCATTTCTCCCAAATTATTCCCAGTCTTTCCTCCAGATTCCTCCGTGCGCCCCCCGCTCATCCGCATTCCTCTTGGTTCCTCTTCTCCACTCCTTGCCGCTCCTCCTCCTCCTCCTGAGACCCTACTCTTTCGCCCATCCCAATCCACTCCACATCCCCGCGCTCCTCTCGACACGGTTGCAGTTCTCACTACCCTTTCCGCCCCACTTTCCCAACATCCCGCTTGGTTTCAGGGTTCCCCGAAGTTTGTTTTTGAGACCAGTTCGCAGCTGTACGACCCCATTGTGGGGGTATCCACGATGTGTTCTTTCGAGGGGGTGGTACGTGGCGCTGTTTATGGCGCGACCCATGGCGAAACTTATTGTTAACCTGTGTTGGAGTGGCTGGCGCAAGCCATGGCGCAAACTGAATCGCCACTCACAGCGCAAATCATCGCCCTCCCTCCTTATTGCCCCTCCTCTCCCTTCCTCCGATCCCTTCGTCCTCACTGTCCCCCGTTATCTGTTACCCTTCGTTTTCAAGGGCTTCACCGACCACGCGTGGCAGGGAATGAATATACCCCCCAAAAGGAGGTACGATCGACGACGAGGAGGGCGGGCATCCAGGGTTTGGGGTATGCATATTGACTGACACGCGAGCAGATATGATAAGAGTGAACAGTTTTAAACTGATTGTTGTTGTTGTTCGGGGCCCAACAGCGCAGTCCGACCCTCAAGAGTATCCCGCGTAAAAAGACATGGTGCGAGCCCCGGGAGGGGACTTCAGTAGAAAAACACGAAAGGCACCGGATGCGGGGTCTACAGTACTTATCCAAAAAAATCAGATCGCGAGCAGGCTAAGATTGCGCGCCCCTGTCTTCGCGACAGTCGACATATCCCAAACCTTCGATACCCGCCCTCGTCATTTTCACGATGCCCCCCATATCTTCTTTACCTTCCGCACGTAGTTGGCGCTGCCCGTAAAGCAGGAAGCGGAAGGACACAGGAACAAACATAGAGCGAATCAAAAGTAGTGCGGGAAGGGATCGAGGAGGGAGGGGGCAAGGGGCGGGGGGAGAAGGATGGATCACGAAAGAGATTAGCAGGAGGGGAGTCAGGAGCAGGAAGACAAACCGCAGAACCAGACGGGCGGGTCGAGCGGGCGCGTCGCTAAAGCGTCAGCCCTGGATGAATCGCGGGGAAGTTTGTATCGATAGCGCGATCCCCAAGCGAATTGTGAGGAAGTCCACAGCAAAGCGTGATGCCTGAGTGTCGAGGGCGCGGCGTTTCAAAATCTTGCGAGGAGGTCCCACGCGAGAGCGCGATGCCTTGGTACAGTACGTGGAAATCCAGAGCCAGAGCGCGATTCTTCAATACAATGCCAGCAAGTGTCAGGTGGGAACCGCTGTTGTTATAGTTCGGGGGCCAAACGCCCAGTTTGGAGACCCAATATTTCCCCGTGCAGAAAATACCAGATGCGAGCCCCATAAAAAAAAGGGTTCTTCAATTGAAAACCGTATGGTGCTGGATGGGGTGGTCAGCAGTAATCATGCTTCAGGAATGAGAATTCGACAACGTCAACAATCGTTGTAAAAGGCTTCGCTCTGACCAGCACTCATGTCCATCAACAGATATACCCCGAACCCTCGATACCCGCCCTCGTCTTCTTCGATCGTACCCTACTTGGGGGTGTGTCTCACTCACCTGTCCCGCGTACGTAGTTGGTGCAGAGCCCGCAAAGCAGGGGAAGGGAGAAGGAAGAGAAGTGACCTGGGGGCAGGGACAAGTGGCGAGGAAACATATGTCGACGCGCCGTTTGTTCCGAGGAGGAGGAAGAGGAGGAGGAGGAGGAGGAGGAGGAGGAGGAGGAGGAGGAGGAGGAGGAGGGGGAGGGGGGGGAGGAGGAGGAGGAGGGAGGAGGAGGAGGAGGGAGGAGGAGGGGAGGAGGAGGAGGACTGAGGACGAGTGGGTGCGAGGAGGAGGAGGAGGCCGCCCACCCACCCACCCTCGCGAGGAGCGCCGCCCGCGCACGGAGGGCCCTCCACGCCGGGAGGCCCGCTGCCCGCCGCGGGAGGGGGGGGGGGGTCTCTCCGCGCCCGTCGCCGCGGGCAGCCCCCGTCCCAACGCGCGAGCCAAGGGCCAGGCCCGCCAGCC
>CAUYUJ010019744.1:0-62500 GCA_963575745.1 Prorocentrum cordatum
GTCGATCACTCACTCAATCATTCTCTCGACCCTGCCCCTCCCATTACCCTGCCCCTCCCCCTCCAACTTCTCCCCCTATCCTCATCCTCCTCCCCTCTGTCTCCTCCTCCTCCTCCTCTTTCTCCTGCTCTCCCTCCTCCTCCTCATTCTGCTGCTCCTCACCTCGATGTTCCTTCCGACTGCTCCCTTTTTCTCGCCTCCCGCTCGCTCGTCGAGGCTTCGCCGGCAAGCGATCGGCAGCACGACGGGGGCGGAGCCCACGGGACACACCATTGGGCCCCGCCCCCGCGAAGCGGCAGGACGACGAGGGCAGGCCCCGAGCGCCCCCCCGTGACAGAACGGGGGCATGTCGTCCAGCCTCGCGTCACGCTGCAGCAGAGTTCTGCAGGAACCTCGCCGGCCCCTTCTCAAACGAAGCTCTGTTTCCTCCTTCTCCTCCTCCTCCTCCTCCTCCTCCTCATGAGGCCGTGCGTTATTCCCTCCTGATCCTCCTCGGTCCTTCTTCGTCTTCTTCATCCTCCTCCTCCTCCTCCTCCTCCTCCTCCTCTCTCGCTCCCTCCTCCAACCTTCTCGCCCCTTCCTCCTTCTCCTCCTCTTCCTCTCCCTCATCCTCCTCATCCTTTTCCTTCTCCTCCTCCTCCTCCTCCTCCTCCTCCTCCTCCTCTTCCCCCTCCCGCTCCTCTTCCCTCATCCTCGACCTTCGACCCCCAGAACCGTCTAGAAGCTTCAAGCCCGATCCGCATAAAACCTATGCTCTCTGAGCTTCGCGCGGGTGTCTTGGATCGGCGCTGGGACCCCCTCCACGGCGCGCGGATCGCGCCCTGGGCTGCGATCCAAAGGCGCCGCCACGGGGGTCCGGCATAGCTCGAAGAACTCGGCGCGGACCTCCGAACGATGGCATGCGGCCACCGCGCTGCGCATCTCGCGCCCCAGGGCGCGGCGCGCCACACCGCCCGCCTGGCGCCCGGCCCCCGGGAGCCCTTCCCCTGCAACGGACTCCGCCGCCCTTCCACAGCAGCAGAGCTCGACGAGCTCCAACCTCGGCCATCGTGCTGCCATGGAGGCCCCCAGGTCGGGTCGGAGTAGATGGGGTCGGAGGATCGCGCCGCATCGGCGATACATCGGCGATGCATCGGCGATGCATCGGCGACGTCGGCCATGCATCGGTGACGTCCGTGTGGAGAAAGTCGAGCTCCGCATCGAGCCGCATCGCCGATGCATCGGCGATGTGGCGCGATCCTCCGACCCCATCTACTCGGACCCCAAGACGGCCTAGATTTAGGTCGGGCATATCCTTCTACAGGCGAACTGTGGGCGAAACTGTTTTTTAGATATACCCCAAAATTGCTCAAAAATATAAAAAATAGTCGACTAATCGTCCCCAGACTGTTTCTTTACTACTTTTGCATATTCCTCCTGTAGAGGGACACGCCAGACGTAAGACTAGATGCCAGAAGGAGCGCGGCGGCGACGATAAGGGCGAATAGCACAGGGGCGGGCATTACACTTCTCCGCCCGGGAGCCTTTCCGAAGACCTAGATCATCGGCGCACCTGAATACGCGTATTGCTCTCCCCTTGGCAATTCGCCCTCATCGTCAGGTCGGACCTGTCCCCCTACAGGGGGATTTTGGACGAAAAATTAAAGAGACGTAAGACATACTCCAAAAACATGCTCAACAAATAATCAAAACATGGTCCCCAGACTCTTTTTCGACTCTTTTGGGATACATTCCCCCTACAGAGGGACAAGCCCGGCTTGACCCTATCTTCGCCTCTGAGACTCGAGCAGGGACCGACCGTCCCGGCATTCCTATAGTCCTACCACGCAGTGTTCTCAGAACCCAAACCTTTTCGAAGAGCAAAAACCATGTTCTTAGAACAATCACCCGATGTGTTAAACCAAGACAAGCTAAAACAGCAACGTTCTACGAACACTTCGTGGACACCACAAACAGTTCTTATAACACTGTTCGGTAGGGCTATAGACGGGAGCGGCCAAGAGTGGGGTGTCCAAGACGGGGGGGTGCAAATCATGACCAGCGGCATGTGCGCGGCCCAGCGGGGGGGCCAGGAACGTAATGAAATAAGACGAGGCGCCATGAAATCTGAGGAAATACCATGGCCCCCGCCATAAGATCCCCTCCCCCCCCCCTGGTCATCACCCCCTCTTTGCCGCCCCCGATACAGAGGAGCCAGGACGCTTCGCTACTGCTCGAGCGACTCTCCAGGCCACGCCGAGCCCCGGCGTCGGGTGGGCTCCCCCGACCCCGGCGCGGACCCGAGGCGTGGTGCCCGCGACCGGGGCCCTTCCGGAGCCCACTGGGGGGGACCTCGCCTCGGCGTCGTGGCTGCAGCGCGAGCGCAAGAGCTGCAGTGAAAGTCGGGCCTGCCCCTATGCAGGAGGACTGTTCCAAACTAGTCAAACAATATCCTGGGGACGATTTTGTGACGATTTTTCCTCTTTGAGGGGGGGATGTTGTGACCACTTCCGTTTTTTGCTCCAACATCCGCCCGTAGGGGGACATGCCCGACCTAAAGCTACAGATCAGCTCCGTTCGTGCCCCGACCTCGTTCGTGCCCATCTGTTACCGCCAGCAGCGCTGTCCCCCCCCCCTCTCCCCGCAGAGAGAGCTGGCGGGAGTCATCCCTTTATAATTCTGGGGCTACCTATACGACCACCCTTCGGGTGATAAGGAGGTTGGGGGGGGAGAGGGGGGGGAATCAACATCTGACTCAATCGATCTCACTATCGATCTCACTCAACGGGACACTACGGGACACCACGGGACACCATGGGACACCACGGGACACTTGTCAATCTCACTATCGATCTCACTCAACGGGACACCACGGGACACCACGGGACACCACGGGCCACCACGGGACACCACGGGACACCGCGGGACACCTCTCGATCTCACTATCGGTCTCACTATCGATCTCACTATCGATCTCACTCAACGGGACACAAGGGGACACCACGGGACAGCACGGGACACCTGTCGATCTCACTATCGATCCCACTATAGATCTCACTCAACGGGACGCCACGGGACACCTCGGGGCACCAAATCGACCTCAGTATCGACCTCACTATCGATCTCACGATGGATCTCACTCAACGGGACACCACGGGCCACCACAAGACACCACGGGACACCAGCGGGACACCGCGGGCCACCGGCCGCCGGAGGAGAATCATTTGGTCCGGCCGCGGCCCAGCCACAGGAGGATTTCGGGATACCAGCGGGACACCGGCGGGACACCGCGGGCCACCGGCTGCCGGAGGAGAAACATTTGGTCCGGCCGCGGCCCAGCCACAGGAGGGTTTCCTCTCGCCCGCCCACGCAGCTTCGCCTCGCCCCCACGCACGCACGCACGCACGGCACGCACGACACGAACCCGAACCCGAAATCGATTTCCTGGTAGGGGGGGTCTCCGTTTCACGTCGGACTCACCCCCCAACCTCCGATAACATTATCTGGGTCTGGTGCAGTTCCAAGAACTCGTCGCGGACCTCCGACAATTGTTATGCACATGCTCGGATATTTGTTTGATGTGCTCGCTTCATTCTGAAGAACAACGTCACGGGGGGACACGCTCAAGGGGGGGGGGGGGGGAACATCGACCTGGAACCAGAAAACCTATGCTGATAGCTCGGCGATAGGCCCCCAGGAAAGCTACAAGTCCACGCGTTCCTGGGGAAGGTGGGACATCGGGCCTCCAGCGGCGAGCAGTGGGCGATCGGGCTGGATGCATCCCCCTGAGCCCCTCCCCCCTCCCCCCCTCCCAACGTTGCGGAGGAGGAGGAGGAGGAGGAGGAAGAGGAGGAGGAGGAGGAGGAAGGGAGGAGGGAGGGAGGAGGGAGGAGGGAGGAGGAGGGAGGGAGGGAGGAGAGGAGGAGGTGGAGTAGGAGGCGGCGGGGGAGGGGGAGGAGGAGGCCCCTGACTTTCTGCCCGTCCCCCTCGCAGCAGAGCTCGACGCCGTGAGGTTGTCGACCCTCTCCTCCGGGGTCGCCGCGAAGCCGGTCAAGGTCCTCTGCTGCTCCTGCGTGGTGTGCACCTCCGAGAATACGCGGGGAAGGGGGCTGTGCACCTCCGCCCAAGTCCTCCCCCGCCTCCGCTTCCTGCGCCCCCTCACCAGACATCCTCGCGTCGTGAAGCAATCGCGCGCGACGGGAGGTGGTAAAACTTCGGGTGGCGCACAGATAGCACCAGGGTAGTCCCGGCGGGACTCCGTAGGCCCCCCCGAGAAGTCCGGGGCGGTCTCAACACCCTGGCGCCGCCTCCAGCGGCGCTCCGCGCCCCAGGGTTGAAGTCCTGTGACGGCAACGGACTACTCGGGGAGCCTGTTGAAGCCAGCTGGGGCTACCTGGGAGGGCTGTCTGTGCGCAACCCGTAGCCTCAATTGCCATCCTTCTCCCCCTCTTCCCCCTCCCCCTCCCCATAGCTCCTCGTGACGGTAAAACAAACAAGGAGGGTGGTGTTGGCCATTCTCAGCCTCCGGGGGCCCTCGCTGGGCCCCGGGGCAATCAAAAAACGACTCGGGATGAGCAGGCCCCGGGAAAAGGGGTCAGGACCCCGGGGGGACCACAATGAAACAATTACGGCGTCAGAGGCCTGGGTCATGCGCCCTCCTGATGCGCGGAGGGAAGAGGAGGAGGAGGAGGAGGAGGAGGAGGAGGAGGAGGAGGAGGAGGAGGAGGAGGAGGAGGAAAAGGAGTAGGAGGAGGAGGAGGAGGAGGAGAAGGAGAGGAGGGAGATGAGGAGGAGGAGGAGGAGAATGAGGAGGAGGAGGTGGAGGAGAAGGAGGAGGGGAGGGGAGGAGGAGTAGGAGGAGAGGATGGAGGAGAGGAAGAGGAGGAGGGAGGACGAGGACGAGGACGAGGAGGAGGACGAGGAGGATGACGAGGAGGAGGAGGACCAGGTTAAACCCAACTCTCATCAACGATGTTGAAGCACACCCTCCAAGATCCATCTTCATAATTCGACCCCTGCACGGGGTCATTTCCACTGACAGAATTGCCCCGTAACACCATTATCGTGACTTCGACGCCGCGAATTAACCTTACTGTTACGTCATGGCGATCCTGACTCGTGCGAAAACAACATTCGTGGAACTTCAACACCGCGAATCATTAGAATTGGTGCGCTCTGACAATCCTGAATGGTGCCAAAACACAATATCTGGTTCGCTGACCTTGAGAATCATTGAACATATTGCGCATGCTCAAGACGAATGTGCGCGGCGCTGGGGCGAGAGTCCGGAACATTGTTGCACATGTTGAAAGCGAATGTTCCCGGCGCGCTAAGGCGAGAGACACATCTAGAAAACGACCCGCCCTCAATCCGTGAAGCTCTTGCACATGTGTAAAAAGAATGTGCGCGGCACGAAAGCGAGAAACACATTTTGAACACGACCCGCTCTCAATCCGTGGAGCTATTGCACATGTTTAAAACAAACATGCGCGGCGCTTAAGCGTGAACCGCATTTTGAGAGCCAGCCACCATCCATCCGTGGAAATCTTGCAAATTAATGAAACGAGTGCACGAGACGCTAAAGCGACAGCCACAGTTTGAGAGCCGCCCGCCCTCAATACTTGAAGTTATTGCAGCGTTTTTTGATATAAGAAAACACGTGGGCGGCGCTCAGATCAGGACCGCATTTTGAGGGCCACCCGCCCTCAATGTGTGGAAGTCTTGCAAATTCATAAAATGAACGCACGTGGCGCTAAAGCGAAAACCACAGCTGGAGAGCCGCCCGCCCTCAATCCGTGAAGCTTTAGCAATGTTTTCATATAAAAACGCGTGAGCGGCGCTCAGGTGAGAATCGCATTTGGAAGGCCACCCGCCCTCAATCCGCGGAAAAAAAAACGAGCGCGCGAAGCGCTAAAGCGAGAGCCGCAGCTTGGGGGCCACCCGCGCTCAATCGGTGGAACGCTTGCATATGTAGAACACAAACGCGCGAGACGCTGAAGCGGGGGCCACGCGTTGAAAACATTTTTCTTCCATAAAAAACGGTTGTCAATTTTTTAACATCAGAGTGAGGCGCGGCGAAAGGTCTCACGCGAAACGCCCAGCCCGCGCTTTCGACCGGCCTCGGGGCCCGACAGGGAGGAGTTATCTGCCAGGGAAAAAAATAGAGGAAGAGGAAGAAGAGGAGGATGAGTGCGGAAAAGGAATAAGTGGTGCTTTGCCCGCGCGGGTAAAACGTGACGCCGAACACGGCGCGGGCGAGCATGCCCTGGCAAACCTGCCACGCATCATAGCTTCCCTTAGCAAGGCAACGGGCACACGTGTACAAAGAGGGAGCAGGCACAAGCTGAATCCGTCCTCCGGCTTCCTATTATTGGCTAGCCCCCAATAGCGCCGGAAACGCCGTGCCTCAGGGGGGAAACGCGCAAATAGGAAGCAACGGGCAGGACCCGAGCATTGGACCAGCGACCACAACCCCGCAGGGTGAGGTCGCCCCCTGGCCCCTTCCCCCCAGCCAACAGGCGGGGCGGGAGGAGGCCCCACCAGGGGCGGGATTGGTCAAGTGCTGGGCCTACCCAGCAAGACAACACGGAACGGTACCCAGCGCCAGAACCTCATCATAACACGGCAAGCGATATGCCCGCGGCTAGTAGCAATCCAACAAAGGTGGTTGGACGCTGTGAGCCGCGGGCACCCGCCTCCGCAACATCATCGGCGGTGCACCTCATACAGGAGGTGCCACGCGGCGCCCAGGCTGCACCGCTTGGCCGCGGTGGCAGGGGCTTAAAAAAATACCCTGGCCTGACGGCGGAAACGGAATCGAGGAGGAAGAGGAGGAGGAGGAGGAGGAGGAGGAGGAGGAGGAGGAGGAGGAGGAGGAGGAGGAGCAGGGGAGGAGGAGGAGGAGGAGGAGGAGCAGGAGCAGGAGGAGCAGGAGAGGAGGAGGAAGAGGAGGAGGAGGACGAGGAGGAAGGAGTAGGGAGGAGAAATAGCAGGAGGAGGGAGGAGGAGGAAGGGAGGGAGGTACGCCGAGCAATGAGGAGGCATGGGCCACCAGGAGACGGCGACGGTGACCGCCACGAAGAAGACGACGAGCAACCACCATCATCACCATTCCCTCCCCCCCTCTTTCCCTCCCTGGACACGACCCACTCAGCGGACAAAACGCCACCACCTCCGCGAGACGTCGACGACATCTACCACGAACAATCACCATCATCACCGTTCCCCCCCTTCCTTCCCCTCTCGCTCTCTCGACCACTACCGCCACCGCCACTCGAGTAGGAAATCGACCGCAGAATTGATTAATCCCAGAGTTGTACTTGTCGGATGTAGGAACATAATTACATCACATGAACGCTTAAAATCGCTCGAGGGCCTCTCGAGTGCACCAAGATGTGGCAAAATGCACGCGGCGCAAAGATGCGCTCGGGTCCCAATCCTGCGCGAACACTTGCACGTCTGCAGGCAACTAGAGCCGTTGAAAAGCAGCTCCCAAGCGGAACTGAAGGGGGGCCGCGGCTTCGAGCCACGGCTTCCTCTCGGCGCTGGGCCCCCGAACGAAGGCAGCACCGAGCGGCTGCGCCGCAAGCGATAGGTGATCCCGCAGCGAGGCGACCCGAAGAATCAAGCGGCGGCGATCCGCAACCCTGGCCACCTACCCGCCCCTCCCCCACCTCCCCTGTTCTCCGATGCGCTGCCTGGTACGACAAAAATGTATGTATAGAAACGCTGGCTGCCTCACGCCGCGTGCGCCGCCAGCGCTGCCGCGGCGAGGCCGGGAAGCGCAGAGAGGCCGGCAAGGGCGGCGCTGCGCCGCGCGAGGCTGGCAGGCGCCGGCAACCCGCCGGACGAGCCGCAGAGGCCGTAGTTGTAGACGCCCGAGCCGCCCACCGCCGTGCCCCAGGCGAGCGCGCCGTCCGCGATGTCGTCGTCCGTCGCGGAGGAGCCGAGGGTCTCCCAGCTGAAGCCCACGACCTTGTAAGTGGAACAGTATTCCACGCTGTTCGAGGTGGACTTGGAGTAGCCGTAGCAGTCGTCCCCGTAGTCGCTCGTCGTCGGGCAACAGCCGCCCAAGGTCATCTTGGAGCTGTCCGCGTCCGAGCACGTAAAAGCGGGGTTTACCACGAAGCATTTGCCGTAATCGCAGGTCGTGCCCGTGCTCATGCCAGACCGCGATCCATCATCGTTCAAGCCGCACCGCACCACGCCCTTGTGGTACTCCGTGCCAGATCCAAGCGCGACGCCCGGGGTGTAATCGGTCGGGCAGCATCCATCATCGCCGTAATCCGCGACCTCCACCTCGTCGTCGACTCCCATCGTGTTCCAATCCGAGATCTTGACGCACTTGGTGAACTCTGCCCCGAGGTCGTAGTCGGAAAACTTCACGGTCTCCGCCGCGGCCACGGCCGCGCACCCAGCGACGAGCAGGGCACGCGAGCTGGGCGCCATGGCGAACGGGAGGTATCTGGGACGGCGCCGAAAGGCTCCGCAACCTCGTCTGTGGCAGCACGCGCAAAATAGCTGGAGCGAACATGGTTCGAGCCAAAATGGTTACGGACCGTAGACATGCAAGCGTTCGGCGTTTTTTAGATTCGGCGAACAAATCAGTTCTGGGGTGGATCAATTACGTAGCCGATCTTCTACCCGAAAGACGCTGGCGCCAGGGCCTCGTAATGGTAAACGGTGACATCCGACAGACCAGGACGCAGCCGTGGGCCGGAGTTCCCTTTGCCCTCCGCGCCCTCCCGCCAGACATGGCAGAGTCCTGGCTTGCAGAGTCCTGGCCTTGTGAGCAGAACGAGGAGCACAGCTGCGCAACACACACACACAAACTCTCAGAGGTCAGATCGAAAGAGACGAGCTTCCGACACGCCTCGCGCATCCTGCAGACCGCGGCCGCCGGGCCCAACATGTGCCGGTGCTCCCTGGGTATACCGCTTCCTGCCTTCGTCGAATGACGGCTGCACGCCGCGGCCAACAGGCCTAACGTGTGCCAATGCTCCAAGGGTGTCCCGTCTCGCGTTCTCGGGTGGCCATCGTTCGAAGCAGAATCACGGATGTTTGCTTTGGGCGCGAACAGGGAGCCTGAACTGGACGGCACTCCAGCAAAACTGGCTGCGAGGGGGGATGAAGCCAAATCCGCTCAAGATCGGTCCCCTTGCGGGGTCCATCTGGTGCAGGTTTTCACCCCGCATCCGTTTCTCGCGGTCCCAGGGCCCGAAAACTGCCCCCAGAGGCCGATAAAGGGGGGGGGGGAGGGGGACAACAACCTACCCGAACCCAGTGCCTCGAACCTGCCCCCCCGCCATTCCTGCTCGCGGGAACCAATGCTAAACCACCTCACACCTCCAGCCGACTCCAACCGTGCGAACGTCTTTTTTTATTCGGCGTCTCGACACTGGGCGGAAGGGCGAGGGGAGCGGGGGGGTCTGGCTCCGGACCTCCGCTCAATGCGACTGCTTTCAACAGTGCGTCCTGTCGGGGCTGTCGGGGAGACTCCACCTGCGTGAAACAGGCGCCAAAAACACCCAAGATCTATTCCAACGGGGGGGGGGAGGGGGTGTGCGAGGGCCTTCGCCGATCGGCAAAACAGTGAATCAGGAAAGGATCACCATGCTTCTCTTCTCCGAAAATACGAACAAAAACAACAATTGTCAAGCTATATTCAAAACATCGTCCCCATGCTATGTTTGACTATTTTCAATCCTCCTCCTGTAGAGGGGCAAGCCCGACTTAAACCTTGCCTCAGAAACTAAACGCTGGGCGCGCCCGGCCAAGCACGCGCCGCCACGGGGGGCCCGCGCGACCCCGCGAGGGCACACCAGTTGGCACCACGCCGCAGCTGCACCGCGCCAGTTCGGCATGGGCCCTGACGAAAAACAATCTGACGCTGGCAGGATCTGGTTTAGTGATGTTCTTGTTTTTCTCTGGCGGGAGGAGATGGGAGCGAACTCTTCGCTAAGGGCTGTGGCGGACAGACAGCTCGCGCTACAAGACGCAGCTGTTCAACCAACACCACTCGCGCGCAAGACAGGATCTAGTTTAATGACGTCTTCCGGGGGACGCCCTCCCCCCCGCCCCATACCAGAACTGCTGCCAGCCGAAGAGATGCCAGCCACGGCGGACCTGGCTTAATGATTAGTCTTCTTGTTTTTGGCTTCGGGGCCAGGTCACTCGCCGGCCTCCCTTGCCCGGGGTCCCGGCTTTGTCCAAGGAGTACACGGCCGCACGAACATAAACTTTCGGATGTCCGCGCGGATCTCAGACAACTTACGCTCTCGCCTCTTTGTTCCTCTTCGAGCGAAGAAGCTGTGCTATAGATCCAGAGTCAGCTTCGTGTTCGCTCTGGCCTGTACCGATGCCATACAAAAAACGATGCGATGGCACTCGAACTGTAGCGAGATGAGGCGATGCAATGGCCACGACGCCTCGGCACACCACGACGACCCCGCGACACGACACCACTGCAGCGCGCACTCGCGGCACCCTGGCATGTCCCCGCCCAGCCAGCAGCTGCAGCAGCAAGGCAGATCGCTGCCGCAAGAGGGGCCCAAGAGTGGGGAAGCGAAGGTGCCCTGAGGCCAAGATAGCCTCAGCGATCGCCCAGAAGCTCCAAGGACGCCCCAAGAGGCCCCCCAAAAGGCTCCCGATCCGTCGCTTGTGCTGGCCCCGCAGCTTGGCCCCCTGGGGGGCCGGCGGGGCGGCGTAAGCCCGCGAAGCGCTGCCGCGAGCCCCCGCACCACGGTAGCACGCACGCAGTTTCGCACGCAGGGCGCCGCTGTTCGGCGCCGACCCGTGGCGGCGTGCCCAGCACCACGCTGCACATCGATCGCCTTCTGTGCCGGCGGCCCGCTTCAGAACCACGAGGAGCCTCGGGGGGTGACACGTCCAGCGAACAAACACAGCGAAAGAACAACAAGAAACAGGCCCCTGCGACACGCTGCACCTTGCAAGCTGACAACGTGTCGCTCTGATTCGCGGAACGGGAGGCCGGGAGAAGGTCGGATTGTTGATGATTCTGGAATGGGACGTGCTTCGCGTGGGCCATGACCGGCACCGCGACATGTCAAGCAAACCTTCCTGGCCGCAACACACCGCAGATCTCAAACACGTCCGTGTGAGAGGAGGGCACGCGCGTGTGTGTCACCCACGTCCGTCTCACCCTCCCTCTCTACCGTCCCTCCCCTCTTCTCCCTCCCCTTCCTGCCTACTTCCTCGCCTCGCTCCGACCCTCCCCTTGCCTGCCGTCCGAAAATCCTCCTGATTCGAATATTGCCAGAACACCCTTTAGCAAGAGGACCTTTAGTGAAAGCTGCCAGGTTCACTCCACGTGCGCACGGCACCGGGGTACTTCGCTCGTCGACGTCCACACACAGCCGAAAGTATCCTGCGAACGCACGTCGATTATAGCGAAAACGACTGGGGACTGTAGCGTTACGCTCGAATGCCAATGTCGAGCGCCGGCAAAGAGCGAGGGTGGGAAATGAGAAGGAGAAGGCCTTCTCAGAAGGCGGCGGGACTATTCAGAAGCCCCACCGCCTTCTGAGAGGTTGTTTGTGTCCTCGGGGAAGGCTTATAAAACTTTTAGAAATAAAAAAAACCATTCCCCCCTTTCGCTCGCCGCAGAAAGTGAACAAGCGCGGGTCTCCTCAATCGACTTGCTGACTGGCTGGGTGGGCGTCCTCTGCATGCCTGAAAATGATCGGTCGCATCCGGGCTTCCCCTACCCCGCCCGCTCTTCCGTGCTCGTGCTCCTGCTCCAGCTCCTCGCCCTCCTTCTCCATTCCCCTGCCCCTCCTCCTCCTCCTCCTCCTCCTCCTCCGCCTCCGCCTCCGCCTCCTCCTCCTCCTCCTCCTCCTACTCCTCCCTCTCCTCCTCCCCTCCCCCTTTATCCTCCTTGTCCACCTCCTCCTCCTCCTCGCCTGCCGCTTTCCGTCCTCCTCATCCTCCTCACTCTCCTCCTTCTCCTCGTCATCGTTCTCCTCCTCCCTTTCCTCCTGGCCGCATCGAAGCCTCCACGAGTGCCATCACCGCTTGCACGCTCGCCCTTGCCTTGGCAATGAGGGCAGCGCTGGCGGTCGACTGCTGGGCCCCCTTCAGTAGCGCCAGAGCCTACCGCGGGGCAGGAGAGGAGCACAGCCCGCGTGCTCCTCTTCCTCCTCCTCCTCCTCCTCCTCATCCCCATCCTCGTCATAACTATTCATCCGCACCATCAGCATCCTCAACATCGTCACCACCAACAACATCAAACATCATCACGTCACCATCATCAGCATCATCACCACCACCACCACAACCATCATTTTCATCATCATAACCCATCATCATCACATCATCACCAACATCATCATTAACAACAACATCATCATCAACAACCGTTTCACCTTCATCAACACCAACGTCGCCATCATCACCGGCATCATCATTACCATCATCATAATCACCATCACCATGACCATATCATCATCGCCATCACCATCGTCATCATCAGCATCAACATTAGTTTCATCGTAATCAACGTCGTTAGCATCCGCGTCATATTCACCATCATCGCCAACATCATCATAATCGTCTGATACACCACCACCATCATTCACATCAGCATCAGCATCGTCCCCATTATTATCACCATCGTACACATCATCAACACCACCATAAACATCATCATTCGCATCATCAGCATCAGCATCGGCATCATCATCCTCATCATCCGAACCATTGTCATCATCAGCATCAATGTCAGCATCATCCGCATCACTACCATCACCACCAACATCATCATTACCATCGTCAGTACCAACAGCACCATCATCAACATCGCTATCAGCATCACATGTATCATCAACAACGACGTCATGAATTGCCAATGTCATCGCCATCACCCTCGTCATCGTCGAAGATCGAGGTGGTCCCGTGTTAAACGCTGGGGGGCCACCCACACATCTACCATTGCCGCAAATTCGTTCGGCGCTTTACCACTCAAGCGTTTCCAAGAGGGAAAGGGGCGAGCAACGAGTCGCAGGACACGTCTTCAAAACCACTGCTTCCCAAACGTCCTTTCATCATCTGGCTCTCCCATGTACCCTTCTTCCGAGTTTGATCCTTCTACTCACCGTCGTCTCGTCCTTCCTTCATCCTGACTCCCCGTCGCATAGCATTCACATGTGTACGTGCACGAAATATCGGCGCACGTGTGTCGTCGCGCTTTGAAAATCCTCAGGTGCACCAGGACCTCTGTGCGCACCCAGGGCCATGGGGGGGGGGAGGGGGATCAGAGACTTGCATGGGGCAATTGCTGGCAGGCTGAATTCTGATTTGATGTGCCGCCTGTAGTCCTGTCCGTCCCCTTCCCACGCCCTCCTCTACCTTGAGGGCACGCGCGCATCGTTACTACGCCACCGTGCCTCACGCACGTCCTGTGGAGAGCCCTCGGGTCGTGCCTCAAAAAGATGGCTCGACCGACGGCATCAACTCGTTACAACAGCTGGGGGCCCGTCGTCGTCGTCCCCCTCTCCCTTCCTCCTCCCTGTCCTTCTCCTGTTCCTGCTGCTCGCGCTCCCCTCGGCGGTCTGGTCATACCTGCATGCTGCCACGATCGCGCACGGCACGCGCGGCACTCAGGGGCCCCGCATTTCCAGCGCCCGCGCGTCGCCAGGCCGCCGACGTCTGCGCGCCTGGCCAGGGACGCCGTGGCGGGCGTCAAGGATCTGCGCCGCCACGCCGCGCATCAAGGCTGCGTCCAGCTGGGCGCGCCACCGCCGCAGGCGCCGGCCCGAAGCGCGGCCGCGGCGATAGGCCCGCCGGGCGCCGGCCGCCGCGCAGTGCTGGAGCAGCGCCGCCGCGCGGTCACCCAGGCGCCCCCAGGTCTCGTGGGCTGCTGGCCGGACGTCGCGGCCCAGCGCTGCCGGGTACCTCTCCGCCTTCTCGCGCTCCGCCGCCGCCGCCGTGCTGCCCGCCGTGCTCCTGTTGCTGCTGCTGCTGCTGGTGCTCCTCCTCTTCCTCCTCCTCCTCGTTCTCCTAGGACTCACCCTCTTCCCTCTCCTTGCTCTCTTCCTCCTCCCCCCTCTCCCCTTTCCTTCTCTCTCCCCAGAGGGTCGCCATGCTCAAAATATGAGCACTCGAACTCAAGATTTGTGCCCGAGGTTCACTCTGAGCCTGGAGGAGCCCAAATTTGAGCCTGGCGTGTGGAAGACGCATCCCGGTGTCGTCGTCTTGCGTGGATCACCGTCGTCGTCGTCGTCGTCGTCGTCGCCCGAAATAAAAGGAAATCGAACACGAAACAAAAGGGAATCGTACTCGTGGGGAAGCCCCTCCCTACCCTTCTCACCGGAAGGGGGGAGAGGGGGGGGGAGGGGCGGGGGGGAGGTGTGTGTGGGGGGTGGGGGGGGGCAGATATGCATCCCCACGGGCGACCCTCTCCCGCCCTCTCCCCTTCCCCTCCGCCTCCTCCCTCCTCCTCCTCCTCCTCCCTCCTCCTCCTCCTCTCTCTCCACTCCTCCTCCTCCGCCTCCTCCCTCCTCCGCTCCTCCTCCTCGCCTCCTCCTCCTCCTCCTCCTCCTCCTCCTCCTCCTCCTCCTCCTCCTCCCTCCCTCCCTCCCTCCCTCCCTCCCTCCCTCCCTCCCTCCCTCCCTCCCTCCCTCCCCCCTCCTTCCCTCCTCCACCCTCCCCTCCTCCCTCCTCCCTCCTCCTCCTCCTCGTCCTCCTCGTCCTCCTCGTCCTCCCCTCGTCTCCTCGTTCCTCCTCCTCCATCCTCCTCCATCTCCTCCTCCTCCTCCATCCACTCCTCCTCCTCCTCCTCCTCCTCCTCCTCCTCCTCCTCCCTCCTCCCTCCGGCCTCCTCCTCCGCCACTTACCTCCGACGTCTTATTACGCATCCCGTCACCCTAGAGGGCCGAGGTATCCAGGGTCGGCGGCACTGGCCGTAAGGCCTTGGCAATATGAGCACTCGAACTCAAGATTTGTGTCCGAGGTTCACTCTGAGCCTGGAGCCCAAATTTGAGCCTGGAGGTGTTATCAGACTTTGAGCCTGGCGCCTGTCTCGTCTCTAGGTCCGCCCCCCCCTAGTCCTCCGCTCCAGGAGGAGGAGAAGGAGGAGGAGGAGGAAGGGACACGAGGTAGGACGAAGCGAGGAAGTAAGGAGGAAGGCCCTTCCCCCATCCCTTGCCTTTCGGCCCTCTCGTCTGCCATCCCGCCCTCATCCTGTCTGCCCTCGCCTTCATTACCCTACCATTCCCTATCCCATCCTCTTCCGTAGCCCCACCCTATCATGCCCTGCTACTCCCTCTTCCAGTTTCGCACCATGCCGTCCCCGCCATGCCTCATCACCCCGACCCATCCATCCCTCATCCTGTCTTCCCCCATCGTCTCCATTCCCCCCCGTCCCTCCCTCCTTGATCCCTAACGTCCGTCGCTCCACCCCCAAACGTGTCGGTAGGACGGGCTGGGCGTTTCACCTAAGACTCCACCACCCTTGTTTATGATCCTGAAGCTTGAGATTAGCAAGAGTTTCACGGGTGGAGCGCAGGCCATTTTTCAACTTTGGCTCTCGAGGTAGCGCCGCGCGCATTCGTCTTGAAATCTCGGCAATTTCAAGTATTGAGGGCCGGCGCTGTTCCAAATGTTACTCTTGCCTTAGCGCTGGGCACACTCGTCTTACAAGTTTGCAACACTGTCACGGATGGAGGGTGGGCCGTCTTCAAAATGCTACTCTCGCCTTCGCACCGTGCCCATTCGCCAGCAAAGTTTGCAACATGTTAGATGATGAAGGGCGGCTCTGGCTCAAAAAGTGGCTTTGGCTTTAACGCTGCGCGCACTCGTTTTAAAAGTTAGCAGCAGTTTCAAGGAGTCGCATGGTTGGAATCCCAGGAACGCTGTTCTGGCAAACTTAGGCCTGTCTGGACGCAACTATCAGGTATATTCGTAGTGTAGAGGTCACAATACATGCGTTACGGTGCAATCCAGGTTGTCAGAAAGCATCAGTTACGTTGATTTGCGACGCCAGAGTCCCAGGAATGTGTTTGGCACGATGTATGATTCTCAGACGGGTCGTCTTCCGATGGTGCGTCTCCCGCAACGAGGAAATTCTTGCATGACCCTATGAAGGGGGAACTTGGAGGGACGGTGTCATGCAACATCGTTGATGCGTCTCGGGCTTAAGCTGGTCCTCCCCCTCCTCCCCCTCCTCTTCCTTCTCCTCCTCCTCCTCTTCCTCCTCCTCCTCCTCCTCCTCCTCCCCCTCCGCCTCCTCCCCCTCCGCCTCCTCCTTACAGCTGGGCTGCTGCCGCACGGAATACTAGACAAGCATCGAAGGCCCCGTGTGGCCCCCAGGAATGCCCCAGGAGCACGAGGAACGCCTGCGAAAATAACCACAGAAAATACCCGAGAGATCAGCGGGCCCCTGCCCGGGCACCGAAGGTGCTCATTCCGGCGCCTTGACTGCACTGGCCCTCCTCCTCCTCCTCCTCCTCCTCCCTCCTCCTCCCCCTCACCGACGATTCCTTCTCAACCTCCTCTTCCTCCACCTCCTCCTCCTCCTCGTTCCCCTCCTCCTCCTTCTCCTCCTCCTCCTCCTCCTTCGTCCCCTCCTCCTCCTCCTCGTCCTCCTCCTCCTCCTCCTTCGCCCTCAAGCCAATTCGGCCCGAGCATTTTGCACGGGCCTCTCCTGTACCTTAGCGAGGTGCTTGAGTACCTTCTCCCTGCCTACTGCCCGCAAGCAGGGGGACGACGAAAGCAGGAGTTCAGCCATGACGGTTTTGCGCCCATGGAGTCACTGTGCGCATTGCAAGCGCCCTGAGTACAAAGATAAGCTGATGAAGAATAACTGCCAGTGCGGCCACTGCGGGAAGAAGGTTCGGTTGTTTCGTCCCAGGTCGGCCTCACCAGCTGGTAGCAACAAGAGCGTATCGTTCGACATGGAACCTGTGCTCATCGGCGGACGCGCGGGAGCAGGCTCGGCAGATTATGCCCCTCGCTCCCGCGGTGCCCGCAAAGCGGCTGCCAAGGAGAAGGCCAAGCAGAAGCAACTGGCCAAGCTCTTGGACCAGGCCATCGAGGCCGCCGACAACGATGAGATGAAGCGGGCGCTGCAGCATCAGAGTCAGCAGCTGGCGGTGCGCAGCACGGCCGAGGCCGCCAAGTCCGAGGCGGACGTGGTCCGCCAGGCGGATGGGGCGTGGCGTGCAGCGTCGCACCGCCACGATCAGCTCGTGACGCAGGTCTTGCGCTTGCGGTCGCAGCTGCAGAACGCGGAGCAGAAGGAGCAGGCCGCTGCGCTCGAGCTGGCCAGGGCAGAGGATGCCAAGAGGAAGGCAGCCCAGGCCTTGGCTCGAGCGGAGGGTCTGCACACAGCAGCCTCCAAGGAGGCCAGCGACGGCAATGACAAGGCGGGCAAGGGCGACCCCGCCTTCGAGGTGCGCATCAACAGCGAGGTCTTCGACAAGTTCGAGGATTGGGAGTGCGAGGAGGCGGACAAGCAGCAGCTGAGGAAACTGAAGGCGCAGCTGCAGCAGTATCAGTCGGAGTTCGAGACTAAGGAGAGCGAGCTCAAAGCGTTTCTGGAGCGTGTGGCGAAGGTGGAGGCCGAAGTCACGGACCGCATGAAGAAGAAGAAGCGGAAGGTCGACGGCAAGGGGGACGACGGCAAGTCAGGGGACGGCGAGCCCAAGGAGACCCAGGCGTCCAAGGTCGACCAGGGCGACGAGGCCAGCCCGACCCCTGACGTCGCCGACAGGATGAAGAAGGAGGCTGCCAGGCTGTCCGCGGCACGCTTCGCTGCTGCCCGGGCCGTGTCTCGCGGGGAGCCCCCTTCTGGTGCTCCCCCCAGCGGAGGCCCTTCGGGTGGCACCGCTCGCGACGGCTGCCCCATGGGAGGCGGCGTCGCGGCGAGCGCGGCTGGCGGCGACGCCGAGCTGTGACTAGGCTCGGAGGCCACGGGGCCAACGGCAGCGCAGCCTGCCGCAACAAGTTCGGCTACTTCAGCGTCACCGCCTTCGGAGGGTACGAAGACTGAGGTTACAACTCGAGTCTTTTGTGGGAATGTGACCTGCATGGGGGACAAGGCATGGGAGTACTTGTGCAACCAAGCGCAGTCACACGATTACCTGGCGGTGGTGGAATCTCATGTTCGGGCATG
This sequence comes from Prorocentrum cordatum, assembly GCA_963575745.1. Taxonomy (NCBI): domain Eukaryota; class Dinophyceae; order Prorocentrales; family Prorocentraceae; genus Prorocentrum; species Prorocentrum cordatum. The sequence goes on from CAUYUJ010019744.1 coordinate 18,110, forward strand.
CGACTTGCCAAAGTGGAAGGGCAAGGCACTCAAACTGTTCGCCACCGGTGCAAGGCCTAAATCGAGGTGGGCTTGCTCTTCCCAGGAGGAGCGGGCCAACGAGGGAGGAGTGCGGTTGCTGGCCAAGAACCACAGACCCGCTCAAGTTCTGGACGCTGCCAGAGCGGCAAAAGGACTTCGAGCGGAGCGCGGTGGCATGTTCGACGGTTTCCTGCCCATGCAGCTTCACACGAGAGGCTTCAGTCTAGTGCTGTGCATTGTGCATGGCCACTCTGGAGTTGGTTTTGGGCAGGCGAATTCAGAGCGCTTTCGGAAGCTTGGAAGCCTCTTGGCCACGCTACAGTTACCTTGGATAGCCATAGGAGGTTGGAACATGTCCCCGCGTGATATGTCCCGCACTGGTTTTTTGGAAAGAATCGGGGGAGCCATCCTTCGGTCGAATATAGAGTACACGTGCACGCCTGGCAACAGTGAGCACAGGCCTTCACATCTAGATTACGTGATTTGCTCAGAAGCGGCAAAACCATACATCCGCAGTCTGAGTGCAATCGCCGATGTACCCTGGAAGCCCCATGTAGGTTTATCTCTTGAGCTGATTGCCCAGGGGTCCCAGCTTTACACTAAATATTTGGATCTTCCCGCCCGCCTGCCGTCTGTCCCCAGACCTCATAAGCAGCCTGTCGAGGGGTCCAAGAGTAGCATTGCCAAAGCTCAGCGTAGGATTTGCAAGCAAGCTGCCAGGGAGCGCAGGCATGAAAAAAATCGTAAATGGTTCCCTGCACCCGCCAAGCAGAGTGAGCATGAGTTAAGAGTGTGGCATGGTCGTGTCGTCCCCGCCCCAGGCCGTCGTTAGCGAAGCCGAGACAGGTATCGGCGACGCTGATGATGGTGACTTCCTGGGCTTCGAGTCGGAGGACGAGGGCCCGTGGGCCAACGAGCCCAACTTTGGTTTCGACCCGCCGCCTGCGCTTGCTGCTTCCTCTTGCTTGCCTCAGTCGGACAGTCCAGTCAGGAGCCCTGAACCCACTAGCCCCGATTCGAAGCTCAGGGAGCATCCGTCATCGGCGTCAGCTATGGGTTCGGTTTCAAGCGAGCAGCCTGGCCCTGAGGGTAGTGAGCATTGCCCAGAAATGATGTGCCTTATGCCATGGAAGAGAGCCTCTGGAAGCAACAAAGGAGTGCCATCGGCTTCGTCGCCTCGGGGGAGCACCCCCCTGATGATGCTGTTGCTGCCTCCGTAGCCCTTCGGGTTGGCTCCAGCCATTGTGATTTCATCAGCGGCTTGCACGCTGGCTGGGTTCGGACCCTTGAGAGCTCCATATCGACACTTCACTCTCAGGCCCCCCCTTGGGCGCGCACGCGCGGATGCTCCCAAGTTTCGCACAGATGTCGTCCTGGGAGCAACACCTGCTCGGGTACCTGCGCTGAAGGACGTCGTCAGTGGGTGGTGGGCGCGCGTGCACACGGTTGTTTCACATTACCATCGTCATCGGGCTCGCTGCAATGGGGAGAAGCAGCGGGCCGTGTTGGCAGCAGCAGGCGCCAACTTGCACCAGTCAGCCCCCGAGCAGAGGCATCGAGTTCTACGGCCAGGCGGCCCTTTCTCTTGGCAGCAGTGGCTTGCTCTTCTTGGTGACCTCCCAGGCTGTTCCGACGAATTGCTGAAGGCAGGTGTTTCATTCAGTGAACGGGTTGCCAAGCGGAGTCAGGCCAGAGCAGTGATTCAGTCAATTTCAGAGTTCAGGGACTGGATGGAGACGCAGGTGGCAGTTTCATGTTTGCATCGGTCTATCAAATCGCAGCCAGTTGCGCCAGACGTGCTGGAGCAGGAGCCGCCCACCATTCAGCACCCCAAGGATATCCTAGAGGCCAAGAGTTTGCATTGACAGAAAGTCTGGAGTCCACCGATGCAGGACGCCTTATCTGAGCTGCACACGCTGTTTGATCATATTCGTGAGCGGGTGCGGAGCGAGAGGTTGCCCGACCTCACGGGCCAGCAGTTGAAGGACGCTAGCAGGTTGCTCAAGCCCAACGCCGCGATGGGCGCCGACAGGCCCACGGCGACGGACTTGGACCGCCTGCCCCTGGTCGCTCTCGACGAGCTGGCAGTCCTCCTGAACGCCTGCGATGTGTTCCAGTGCTGGCCGCACCAGCTCCTGTTGACCATCGGCACTCTCTTGCCGAAGAAGGTTGCTGGCGACAGGGTCATCGGCTTGCTCCCGCACATCGCGAGGCTGTGGTCAAAGGCGCGCGAGCCGTGGGTCCAGTGCTGGACCGAGGCTTGCGAGGCGCCATGGGATGCGGCCATCAAGGGGAACGCCGCCATCCAGGAGGCGTTCCTCAGAGTGGTGGACGAGGAGCTGGCGGTGCGGCTGGGCGTTGCCCACGACCACGGGCTGCTGGACATCGCCAGCTTCTACGACACGATTGGGTGTCTGCGACTGGGGCACGCAGCTCTGAGGCTGGGTTTCCCAGCCGAGGTGCTGGGGCTCGAGTTGCTCATGTGCATGGCGGCCAAGTGTCTGCGCCAGTCGGGCGCCTACTCTGAGGCCTTTTTCTCCGACTCGTTCGATTGTTCAGGGCCTTCGAGCGGGCACCAGGTTCGCCAAGATAGTAACGTTTTTCATCATGCAGCGGATAACATCCACACATTTGGGGTTATCGCATCGGTTGTGGGTCGACGATCTGAGTCAGGTTGTTCGTGGTTCTCGCCGTGCAGTGGTGCGTATCCTGTCCGCCTGTCTCATCGCGACCTTCGAGCAGATGCAGCAGCACGGGCTCACCATCGCAGCGAAGAGTGTAGTGGTCTGCACTAGGCTAGCGGACGCACGCGCTGTCGTGCGCAAGGTCAGGCAGAAGGGGTTTGCCGTGCGCGCTGCAGTTCAGGCCTCGTACCTTGGTGGCGACTTTGGCGGGGGTCGGGCTCGCGCACGCGCGGTTCGGCGCGAGCGGGACCAGAAGCACAAGCGCATGTATGCCAAGGTCGCGATGTTTGCCAGGACTGCACGACGCTACCAGCTCACCTCGCGGCTGGAGCAGCAAGGGGCTCTGGCCGCAGGCTCCTATGCTCATCAGCTTCATGGGGTGTTCGGCCGACGCATGAGAACGATGAGGTCATATCTGTGTGATGCGGTAGCGCCACGTCTGTCGGGCCGCTGCTGCACCACCCTCCTCGACCTGTGCGCGCGCGGCAGGGGCCCCGCCCTCAAGATGCCGAGGGAGTGCTTGCAGCTGTGGCTACGATGCTGGACACCGGAGCCCGCCATGCGGTCAGGTGTCTCGAGGACTTGGGCTGGGGTTGTGCAGCAGTTGCGCGACATCAAGCCTGAGCAGCGGAGCAGGCATATACGGGGGACTCAGTCTGCAGTTGTGTGTTACCTACTCCAGGAGGGTTGAAATCCCATCGGCCCAGCTACCTGGCAGCTGCCTGCGTCGGATGATGGCAGGTACGATGCCTGGGAATTTGATGTTGACAAGCTCACGGAAGTGCGTAGCCTCGACGACCCGTCATCCTTCCTGAGGGAGTTCGATGCCACGGTCATGGATCGGCTCTGGCGTGAGGCAGCACATCACTTCGACGGCGACGGCATGCAGAACGGTGTGTGCAACCTGTCGTATCGTGTCTTGCTACAGCAACTCAGGGATGGGCCGCAGGGAGCCAAGCTGGCAGGTTTGCTGCTGGCGGCGGCTGCGGGTGCGGCCTGGCCGCGCACCCGACGATCCGAGAGGGCGAAGCAAAGGCTGTCGCAGCTCTTTGCACGCTGTGGGGCTGTCCCTGAGGATAGCTATCGCAGGTGCTGGGGGCAGTGCGCTGGGCGGCAGCCTCATCCCATCCACGAGATGACGGACGAGCTGCTCATCAAAGCTCAGGCTCAGCACGAGTCCGAGCCCTGCTTCTGGCTGCGGGGGCTCATCCTTGCCGACTGGGTACGGGTCAAGCCGCCGCAGCAGGGCGAAGAGTTGCACGTCTACGGTTGCAATGGTTTCGAGCAAGGGGCCCTGGGCTGCGGCAGCGAGCTGAGCCCCCTCTTCATATTCGGGGACGCGAGCGGGGGCAAGGACACGCACGACCCCCGCTTGAGGCGGGCGGGGGTCGGCCTGGCAGCCTTCACGGAGCTCGCCGAGCCCATGCAGATCGCTGCCGCGGTATGGGGTGGCTTGCCTGGCGGCCGACAGACGGTCGGACGAGGGGAGCTCTATGCCCTCTACACGGCCATTCGAGGCGCGGACGGGCATATCAATTATGTGACAGACAATGGGAACGTGTGTGAGGGTTGGCACGCAGGCAAAGCACATTATCCCGAGGGCGAGGACGGTGATTTGTGGTATGCCATAAGTCAGCAGTTGCGTGCACGCCCGTCGTTGCAGGTGTGTGTTATGTTCGTGTTTTCACATCAGGAAGCTAAGGATATAGTCGAAGGCCGTTCCCCACCATTGTACGTAGTCGGTAATACCATTGCCGACGAATTCGCTGGTGAGGGGGCCAAGGTTTGTAGAGTTTCCGAGCACGAGAGGGCCCGTGTGGCCCATGTAGAGTATCAAGCGTATTTAGTTCGCATGCGGATCCTGATCAGCACTCTTCAAACTCTTGAGGCTGAGCAGAACCTTTCCCTTCAGGAGCCCCAGCGGGCCCGTGTCAGGCACCCTGGACCCAGGCCCCCTGCTCCGAGGGTTTGTTCATCGTTTTCCACGCAGCACGTGCTTTCAGAAAAAGGTAATTCCTGTTTGCAGTGTAAAGGCTCCTCCTCCCAGGCTGCTCGTCGAACCTGGCTGGATTCGCCATGTTTTACTCTGCGGTCTGTCGATGGCGTTGTATATGATCTCCCCCATGGGCGTCGGGTGCATATATGTGGGGGATGGGCTCATAGTAGTCATCTGCTTAAGTTTCACTCCGGGCTGGGTATTTGGTTCTGTGGCAGGTGTGGCAGTTTCGCAGCTCAGCAGATTGCGAAGCTCGGAAATGTGTGCCTCGGACCTGCCACGGGTAATCGTGCTGATTACTTAAGGAACATCTCTGCAGGCAAGTGGCCCAAGGCCTACAATTCCTCCGAGAAGGCGCGGAGGGCCAGTGCCAAGTTGGGGCTTTAATCTCAGTCAGTAAGTAAGCGACATGGTCGCAATATCCGTAACTCCGTAACTCCTCCTCCTTCGCCTTCTCCTCCTCCTCCTTCTCATCCTCCTCCTCCCCGACGATGACGACGAAGCGACTACGAGGACGAGGACGAGGACGCCGACGACGACGACGACGGCGAAACCGACGACGGCTGCGGCGGCGACGGCGGCGACGACGACGACGAAGCGACGACGACGACGAGGAGCGGCGGCGGCGAGTAGGCGCGGAGGTGCCCCGGCGACACCCTCGATGGTGTCCTTCAGCTGCTGCTCCTGCGGCGCCCCCGCGGGCGGATCGCGCCGACGCGCGCTGCCTCGCCGGGAACTGCAGTGCCCCCCGTGCCCGTGGGGGCAGGGCGGAAAGTGCCGTGGCTTCAGCTCGGTGTGTGTGTGTGTGTGTGAAAGGTCCCCGCCGTCGCTGGTCGCCTGCTCCTCCTCATCCCCTTGCATGGTGGCCCAATTCGCGCACCGTTTGCCACGTTGTGCCTCTTCCGCCAGCGCGGTCGCTCTGCCGAGCTGCCGAGGCAAAAAAGTGTTTGTGAAAGGTGTGGTTGGAATAGTCTGGTTTGGATGGCCCAAAAAGGGGGTCCTGCCGAAAGGGGGCGGTGCAGCAGATTTGGGGCAGGTGTATGGTAAACGTATTGCGCCAGAGAATTGACTGCACAGTATTGCAACGCATGTAGTGCACGCGATCATTTCCAGGAGTGCATTTGCGCACAGAAATGTATTGCAGGCCCCACGCGTACATTGCACCACCCTCTTTTCGCGGGAGCCTAGGAAGAGAGGCGACTCCAGGCACGATCTGGCACACATGGAAAGCGAGGATGAAATACTACACGATCCCGAGAGTTGCTTCATGGGGGGGGCGACTCTAGTGGGGCGACGAAGCGTGCACCTTTCGTGCCCCTTCGGGGGGCCCCAGGGGCCCCTTGAATGCCCCTCGCGTGCACAAGTGCACCTCTCTTCAACCCCCCTCCCCTCTCATCGCCCCTCCCCCCCTTGCGCGACGCCCGAACGACATCGGGACCGAGGATGTGCTGGGGACCTCTGAGATCCAGCGTTCCTGGTGGACGCCCTCGGATGCCGCAGCCGTTTCACGGAACGCTCCGGAACGCTCCCATTAGACTGCCCCTGGGCGGCGCACCGCCGCGCGCCGCGCGCGGGGCGCGCGCCTGGCGTCACGTCCGGGCCCATCCCCCAGCCTCCGAGGAGGCCCTGGGAGGAGAGAGCACCGATGCCGCCACCCTGCCCTCGTTGTCGCCTGGCCGGGCCTCCTGGGAGGCCTGCGCCGTGGCGGCGGGGACCTCCACGAAAGCCTGGTCGGAACGCACCCGAGGAGGGGCAGGGTCTCATGGTCTGGAGAGAAATGGTATCTGTAGACGTCTTCTCTTGGCCCCCCCAAACCCAAACATCCGGCTGGCTTCTACCATGTCTTTGATGCGTAAGCCCCGGAGGTCCGGACCACTTCCCTACTATACGGCGGGTTTTTCGCCCTGAGCCATTTTTGACGCTCCCGAGCCCCGGCGAGGGCCGCCGGAGGCCGAAACCGGCTAAAAACCGCTCGCTCCGATTTCTCGGAGCGTCTGATCTCTGGGAAGGGCGGAGGGGGGCGAGGACCCCCTCCCCCTCCTCCTCCTCCTCCTCCTCCTCCTCCTCCTCCTCCTCCTCCTCCTCCTCCTCCTCCTCCTTCCCCCAACATCGTTGATGACTCGTGAGTTTACACTGGTCCTCATCCTTCTCCTCCTCCTTCTCCTCTTCCTTCTCCTCCTCCTCCAGATTCCAAGATCATTGATGACTCTTGGGTTTACACTGGTCCTCCTCCTCCTGCTCCTCCTCCTCCTACTCCTCCTCTTTCTCCTGATTCCAATATCGCTGAGGACTCTTGAGTTTACAATGGTCCCCCTCCTCCTCCTCTTCCTGCCCCTCCTCCTGATTCCAGCATCGTTGATGACTCAGGGGTTTACACTGGCCCTCCTCCTCCTCCTCCTTCTCCTCCTCCTCCTCCTTCTGATTCCACCATCGCTGACGACTCTTGGGTTTACACTGGTCCTCCTCCTCCTCCTCCTCCTCCTCCTCCTCCTCCTCCTTCCCCCAACATCGTTGATGACTCGTGAGTTTACACTGGTCCTCCTCCTTCTCTCCTCCTCCTCCCCCTGATTCCAAGATCATTGACGACTCTTGGGTTTACACTGGTCGTGCTCCCTCCTCCTCCTCGTCCCTCTCCTGATTCCAACATCGCTGATGACTCTTGGGTTTACACCGGTCCTCCTGCTCCTGCTCCTCCTGCTCCTCCTGCTCCTCCTCCTCCTCCTCCTTCTCCTCCTCCTCCTCCTCCTCCTCTTGATTCCAACATCGCTGATGACTCGTGAGTTTACACTAGTCCTCCTCCTCCTCCTCCTCCTCCTCCTCCTCCTCGGGATCTCTGGGAAGCTCGAGGATTTTCGTGCGTTGTGCGCTGTGCGGCGCTCAGGTCCGCCGTCCAGGCGGGAGCCGCGCACGGGGGCAGGAAGCCCGGCAGGGCCAGAGCCAGGCCACCAAGCTGGGGAGTGGAGGACGGTAGAAAATAAGACATACTCAAAAATACGCAGCAAAGATCCCCGCAAATAATCAACAAATAATCCCCAGACTATTTTGTGACTATTTTTGAATATTCCCCTTGTAGAAGGACAGGCCCGACTTAACGCTAGTGTGGTTTCCTTTCGAAACCGCCTGAGCCCTCCCGAAACGATGCGAAAACCTCCTGGGAAGGGTTACGGGAGGTTTCTCTGAGGGTTTCGGGGGGGGGAGGGTTTCCGTCGTTTGGGACGGAGGCCAGTCCCTAGCGAAACCTGTGCTTTCTAATGCTAATAGAAGATGTGGGTAAACATATGGATCAGAAAGGCAGCTGAAGTAGATTGGGTGCAGGCCCTCCCAGAAAGTAGCAAAACACAGCAAACGCAGAATGATCGATTCTTGAAGTAGGAAGGCGCTTGAAGTAGATTGGGACCTGGGGTTCCACAGATATCTACTTTCAAAGACCAGCGTGTACGGATATGTGTTGGGCGTCGCTTCGTGGGCGGGCGATGGAGGGGAAGGGGAAACAAGGTGGCCCTGAAGGCGCCCGCTTGGGCCCCTTACGGGCCCTCAAGGGCCCCGTTTCTGCAGCCCTCGCTGCCCCCCCGCATCTGTCGCCCCCCCCATTACGCGACACCCGATGTGGATCCTGGCGCGTGGGCGCCGGATCCACTGATCGGGGAGGGCGCCCCCCGAGACGGGAGGCCAATGCCGCCTGACGTGGCGACGGAGCGTGCCGATGTTGTACGGGGGTGGGGCGCGCCGCCAATAACAATGAACCACAGAACCGAACCGCGAACCGCAGAACCGAACCGACCGAGGGGAAACCGACGGAGACGGAACCCGTCAGAAACCCGACGTGAACCGAAACCGACCCAAACTGGAGGCGGTGGAACCGAACCGGGCCCGAACCGGGAACCGAACCGGGAACCGGTCGTGGAGGTGGACCCTTGGGAACTGCCCGATGCGAGCGCCCACTCTTGCGCTAGGTCCATCCCACCCGCTCCCAACTCCTCCCCTGCGCCCCCGAATTCCCTCGTCCTGTTTTGTTGTTTGTCCAAGGCCGAACTGGGGACGGAAGGGCGCCGGAAAAGCTCAAATCGCATGTTTGGACGGTTCGAAAATTCGTTTTGGGCCTCCAAGTGGTTCTCGGAGCCTCCAAGGGTGCTCTGGGGATGGCAGGGCGGCGGAAAAGCTCAAGTCGCATTTTTGGACGGTTCGAAAATGCGCTTTGGGCCTCCAGGTGGTTTTCGGAGCCTCCAGGGCTGCACTGGGGACGGAAGGGCGACGGAAAAACTCAAATCGCATGTTTGGACGGTTCGAAAATTCGTTTTGGGCCTCCTGGTGGTTCTCGGAGCCTCCAAGGCTGCTCTGGGGATGGCAGGGCGGCGGAAAAGCTCAAGTTGCATTCTTGGACGGTTCGAAAATGCGTTTTGGGCCTCCAGGTGGTTTTCGGAGCCTCCAGGGCTGCACTGGGGACAAAAGGGCGGCGGAAAAACTCAAATCGGATTTCTGAACGGTTCGAAAATGCGCTTTGGGCTTCCAGGGGCCCTCGGGGCCTCCAGCGCCGAACTGGGGACGGCGGCCGGGGCTGGGCCCCCACCATCCTGCGCGCGCCCGGCGAGGGTGCGGGCGGCGCCCTTGCCTTCCCAGTTGTCCTTTGGGATGACCCATGCCAGGAGTGAGTGGTCCGTACTGTCCCAGACCGTAGTGCAAGCGTTCTCTATCCTGGCGCTGAAGAATCGCCCGCTGTCGCCAGCGCCCCCTGGTCCAGAGAGCACGATGCTGTCGACTGGTCCGTCGAGGGCACCATGCGGCATATGCGTAACGTCTGGGCCCAGTGGCTCCCCTGGCTCATCGGGTAGCTGGGCCCAATGGCTCCCCTGGCCCCAGGGTTCGTCCTGACTCCAGGTTGAACTGAACCTCCGAACGCCTCCATATGATCATGTAGACGCACACGCACACACGTCATCTGCAAGAACCGAGAACCGAACTGGAACCGGCTGAAACGGATCCGCCCTCTGAATGAGAACCGCCTCAAAGAGCTCCGAAACCAGAACCGTACTGAACCGAACCAATTCCCCCCGAACCGAAACGAACCGAACGGAACCGGGGACACGCTGCAATAAGCGCGCCGGGATGACTGTCTGCACTTCCTCGAGAGAGGCGGAGGACGAGGAAGGAGAAAGATGCAAGGGCAGACCACAGGGAGATGCGAAGCTGTTGGGGGAGGGGGAGAGGTGGGGGGCCGCACTGCTAGGCTGCGTGCGCAAATCCTCGGTTGCCAAGAGCTCCCTTCCCCGACCAGTGCCTGCACTGATGGCTGACAGTCAAGCTGCTGCATTAAGGAACGCTAGATCCGCCGACCCATGGGCGTGTGATAGACGCTTTTCACTTCGAATCGTCGTCGTCGTCGCCAGTTCCAAGGAAACTGAAAAGCAGGGGGAAGGAACGTCTTAGTCTTAGTTTAGTCTTAGGGAAACCCCTTCCCTTTGTCCCCTCCTTGCCGGGGGGGAAAGGGGGGGAGGAAAGGGGGGGGGCCGGGTCAGACTGCCGCCACCCGCGGGGTCCTGGCGGGTCCCAGGGGGAGGTCGCCAGCGGGGGTCCTGGGGGAGGTCCCGCCTTCAGGGTCGGCGGCGCAGGCTCTTCAACAGCAGAACAGCCTGGGTGCACGAACACGGCTACGGGAACTATCTCACGGAACTACCTCAGGAGCATCGAGCCCTCCTTGGCGGCGCGCACAAGGGGGTGGAGGGAGGGGGGAGGGCTTCTTAGAAGGAGGCTGCTTCTTAGAAGGCGCCGGCCTCATCTATTAGACAAGGCCCGCGCCTTCTAAGAAGCAGGGGCGCTTCTAAGAAGCCCTCCCCCTCCCCCCACCCCCCTCTGCGCGTGGCTGGCCTCCAGGACCTAACGCGGTCCTTACTTCGGCGTGCTGATCTTGTGCGCGCTGCCTCGAAACGCATGTCAAACTCGTCCTGAGGGTGTCCGGCTGCCGCCCGGGCCCCGCTACCCTGCGGGCGGCGCCCCGTGCCCTGCGGCAGGTGCCCAATGTGATGCCTCGAACGTCGGGATGGCCCGACCGAGCGGAGCTGCCTTCGAGGAGTCGACTACAGATTTGAGTTGCCCACGAATTGATTTGATCGTCGCACTTACCGACAATAAGACGAATGCTCGTAGATCCATGGTATACTTACGCATGCCACGTAGATCTGACAGGAATAGCAGTTCGTGGGTAAATCAATTTTGGCATCGATCTCCTATTCGATGACTGCGGCGCAGCCAAGCCGACCGAAACGCGCACTCTCGCGGGGGATCGGGAACATTGCCACAGTGGTCAAGGCCCAGGTTGCTCCCAGCTTCTCGCGCCATTCTGGGGCCCCTGGGCCCCTGTTGGGCCTCGTGAGGGGGGCATCGCTGCTGTGGTGGCCTCTATATGTTTTCGCGCCAGGCCATCCCGAACCGCTTGATGAGGTCCTGGGGCCCGGTCGCAGCCGCACTCCGCGCGGCGTCGCTGCTTCTACTAGGGGGCGCGCGACAGGCGGAATACGGCTTTTATACATATGTATATATATATATATATATGTATACATATATATATATACACACACACTGCATTGGCGCTTCGCGCCATGCGCCTTGGTCCTTGAAGTTTGGCATGCGGGCGGAATGGCAGGAAGGTCAAGCCGACAATTTAGCGAGAACTCCATGTTGCCTGCTCGGGCATCGCCGTTATAATTTTGTTCTTCGTTATCCTTCCTCCATACTTGTTTTTCCTCCTTCTCGCCAAACCCTGCGTATTCTCCCCATCCTCCTCAGCTCTTTTTGCGGAGGCTCCTCCTTGGCGAGCCAATGGGGCCTCGCAAGAGCTTTTCAAGTTTTGTTACGTAAGACCTTCTGGAGGCCTCCTGGGCGTCTTCTGGGGGCCTCCGGGGGCTTCCTCGGGCCACCCTGCCTCCAACTGTGGTTCTCTCAGGCCATCTTGGAATTCTGTTGTGCCGTCTTGGAGCTCTCTCGGACTGCCTGGAAACACTTTCGGATGGATGTAGGGCGATTTTCGAGCCTCAGGCAGCTTCGGACGCCCAGAAGACCGCCGTCTTGGAGCGTCGAAAAGCCAAAAGGAGGAAAACCCCCAAATTCCCCCCCCCCTCAAAAAAATATATGAATGTTGTCTCTTGGGGCCTTCTTGGGTGTGCTCTTGGAAGCCTCTTGGGACGTTTTGGAACGATCTTTTGGGGGGTATGACAGTTTCTGTGGGGTCGTCGTGGACCGTCTTGGGGCTCTCTGGGGTCATTTCGGGAACACGCTGGAACGCCTGGAGCCCTCCTCTGGGGACGTGTTCGGGCTGTCGTGGGGTGTTCCCGGGTAGTCTGGAGGGAGGGTTGCACGAGAGGACAGGGGTGGGCCAAATTCGTCAAGGGGGGGGGGGCGCTTTTGCCGGTCCCAGCCTTATAAACATATGACTACATATATATATATATATACACACACATGTATAGGTTTATACAAGACTGCATTGGCGCTTCGCGCCATGCGCTTTGTTCCAGACGCTTCCCCGGCAAAGCAATGAATCATTGCTTGCTTCAGCACCGCTCCTCATGGGAGGAGGTGAGGGGAAAAGTTTCTTCTGGCGTCTCATCTGCCACCTCCAATTTTTATCCCTACCAATCCCTTCCTCCTCCTTTCGTCCTCTTCCGCCTCCTCTGGTGGTTGAATCCATCCTTTGAGGGAGTAAGGGGCGTTCCCATGACGCGCCGAAGAAGCCGCAGTAGCTCCGAACACTTGATTCATATTCGCTTCCTGAATGCCTGGGGGTGGCTCCAGGAAATCTTCGATCGTCGAAGTTCGAATCCAGATCCATTGCCTGTCTCGCTCGATCGAGGAGTTTAAACCTCGAGCCTCAAGCGTCGAACCAAGATCGTCGGGTCAGCTCGGTGTACTTCGTAGGAGAACGCCGTCTGGGCGTTTTGGGGGTTCTTCTGGGCCGTCCTGGGGCCCTCTTGGGCCGTCAGGGGGCCTTCTTGGGCTGTCTTGGGGAGCAGGGGCCCTCCTGAAGCCATCTAGGGCCCTCTTGTGGGCCTCCAGTGGCCTTCTTGGGGGTCTCCCATGGCTTTCGTGGGTCTCTCTTGGGAGCCTTCTGGGGGCATCTTGGGCTTCTTGTGGGCAGTCTCGGGGCTCTCTGGGGCAGTCTTGGGGCCCTCTTCAAACCCTCTGGGGGGCCTCTTGGGCCGTCTTGAGGCGGAGCGGGGGCCCATCGGGCCGTCTTGATCGCTAACAAGATCCAACAAGAGGGTGTGCTAAAAATATACATGATCCTAAGGGCATGGGGAGGTGTTTGCTTCTCAGGGGCTCTTACCGGCCTCTTGGGACGTCTTGGGGGCCTCTAGGGTCGTCTTCAGACCATCGAGGTTCTTCGTGAAGCGCTCTTGTGCTGTCTTGAGCCTCTCTTGCGCCTCTCCGATGACCCCTCTGATCGCCTTGAGTCTGCTCGCAAGGCCCGGCAAAGCGCCCTCGGAGGCCCCGAAGGGCCAGCGGACCTTTTCCGAGGGCGTCCAGGGGGCCGCCGAGACGTCCGAAAGGGCGCCCGGGGCGTCCCTGTGGGAGGGGTCCGGGGTAAGGGGGGCGGGGTGGGGGGGGTGGTTCCGGGTAATGAGAGTCTAAGAATAGGTCTATATATAGAGAGAGAGGGAGGGAGAGAGAGAGAGAGAGGTCTATATATATATATATATAGAGAGAGAGAGAAACAAAAAAGAGAGAGAGAGAGAGAGAAAGAGAGAGAGAGAGAGAGGAAAAAGAAACATAAACAAAAGAAATAGTCTGTCGTTTGCCGTGGTGGCCACGGCGTGCCCCCCGACCCCTCCCGTCGCTCGGACGCCCGTTTCCAGTGCATTTGTCGGTCTCGCGCGTGTTTTTTTGTTTTTTGTGGCTCGATGGTCCAGGGTGGTCCTCGAGGGCTCTCGCCGAGGAAACGTGCACACGCCCGAGGGATGCCAGGGCAACCTGCCCGGGAAGGAGAATCCATAGGGGCGGGGCAGCGCGAGAGAGGGCGAGGAGGAGGAGCGACCCGCACCTTCCCGGCGGGGCTCGTGCGACGGGCGGGGCTCTGCGCAGCGCCCCGTGCACAGCAAAAAGAGGAACGGGGGAGCGCAGACGCCGAGGACGAGCATCGGCGGCGAACGAGGAGGGGAAGGCTGTCTCACAAGGTTCGGAGGCAACTGCTGGTAGGCTTTCGTCGGAAAGATCAAGGAGGATCTAAGAACCATTGGGGAGCTGTTGCGCCGGAGTGGGCCTCGGATCAAGCGGGATGAAGCCGCACTCAGCGGGACTGAGCGGGATGTGGGACCAGGGCAACATCAGACTTCGACCTCCCAGGGGCTGCCTCCGAAACAGGGCGGCGGGGCTCCTCAGAGGCCCTCGCGCCACGCCCGCTGAGAAAAGTGTGTGTGTGTGTGTGTGTGTGTGTGTGTGTGTGTGTGTGTGTGTGTGTGTGTGTGTGTGTGTGTGTGTGTGTGTGTGTTCTTCGGCGTCCTCGGGGGCAGGCCCCGGGGGAGCTTCTCTCCGAGGGGCCGGCGGGGGGCGCCTTGAGGCCTCCGAGAGGGCCCGCCCCGTCCCACGTGGCCCCCTCGGGGCTCGCCGCCGGAGAGGCGGAGCGGGGGGGGGGGCGGTCCTCGAACTGGTACAGGCTGTTCTCCTTCGCGCGGAGGGCTGCGGCCTGGCGGGAGGCGAGGCGTGTCGTCGTCGTCGTCGTCGTCGTCGTCGTCGTCGTCGTCGTCGTCGTCGTCGTCGTCGTCGTCGTCGTCGTCGTCGTCGTCGTCGTCATGCTCCTCCGCCTCCTCCTCCTCCTTCTCCTCCTCCTCCCCCTACTCCTCCTCCTCCTTCTCCTCCTCCTCTTTGCAAGAGCTTCACGGATTGAAGGCGGCTCCTTTTCAAAATGTGGCTCTCGCCGTAGCGCCGCGCACATTCGTTCATACAAATTGGAAGAGTTTCACGGATTCCCACGATAAACGTACCAGAAACGGCGTTCTGAAAGGATTCAGGATTATGCGGGTGCAACAGTTACGTACATTCGCGGTGTTGAAATTCTCAAACTGGCGTTCGGGCACACGATTCCGGATCGTCCAGCCGCAGCAGTCGCGTTGACCCGTGGCGTTGAAATCCCGAGAACAATGTTTTGGCATGCTTCAGGGTCTTCTAACGGTTGTCCCCCAACGAGACAACTCCCTTAATAGAAATGAATCGTTGTAGGGGCCGAAGAAAAAGGAGCTCGGAAAGAGGGTGAATTCCAACATCGTTGATGACTCTTGGGTTTACACTGGTCCTCCTCCTCCTCCTCCTCGCCTCCTCCTCTTCCTCCTTTCCCTCTGAGACCTGACGCTGCCAGGGAGAAAAAAACCCAACAGCGCGAACAGTCACGACTGGAGCCCTGGACCTCATCCTTCTGCGCCATGCCCAGAGCCGGGTCGATCTGTGCGGGCCCTGGGGTCCGTGGCCAGGCGGACGCGCCCTGATCCCGGGGATCCTGGGCGCCATGATCCTGGGGATCCTGGGGATATCCTAGGGATCCTGGGGGTCCTGGTCCTGATCCTGGGGATCCTGGGGATCCTGGGGGATCCTGGGGGTCCTGGGGGTCCTGGGGGTCCTGGGGGCCCTGGGGGTCCAGATGGATCCGTGAGGGTCCCTGGGGGGTCGGGCCTGGGGCCCCCGGGGATCACGCTATGACGCGCGGATCCGGTGGGAGGACTCCAGCCTCCCCCCTCCCCCCCTGTGCGTGCAGGGTATGTTTTAAAACATTTGATTTTTTATCACAAAAAACCCGGGATGATGCATCTGTTTTTACTGCTGAATCCCTGCATTTTTAATACATGATCCGCACGCGGAGCACGTATAACAAACGGCACTGTATGAAGATGGCCACGCTTCCCTCCAGGCCGATCCTGTCCGTCTTCCCCGTGGTTTCCCTGCCCATACTTGCGGTCAAAACATTGATTGCCACGCCTTCGTGCGGATTGGTCGTCAGGCGCAGGGGATGCGGGTGCATGACGCGCGTGTCACTACGGCCATCTGGTGCGAATTCTCAAGTAGACGCAAACATACTGACTGCGCAGCGACGACAAGTTCACTCGTGAATGTCGTCGCTCGGGGCCGCGGCCATTGGACCCTAGCATGGTGTTGCCAGCCTGCCTGTCCCACCTAGCGCCCCAAACCGTGCTGTGGGAAACGACATCAGAACGAGGTTTTCCATGAAAGAAGCGGGTCAGGTCCCCTGTCCTTCCCCTCACCGACTCTTGGCCGATGTGTCTCCCCCTCATGCCCCTATTCTGGGTCGATTCTGGGCCGATTCTGGGCCTATTCTGGGCCGATTCTGGATCGACTCTGGGCCGATTCTGAATCGATTCTGGGCCGATTCTGGGCCGACTCTGGGTCGTTCTGTCCCCCCCCGTGTCGTTGCCCCTCCTCCTCCTCCTTCCCTCGGGCCCTGGAACTTCCCCCAAGGACCAACTCTTCACCCCGGGTTTCTGTGACGATCCCCGGGCCCGGCGAAGGTCACGAACAACCGACGACCTGGAGACCACTGGGGACCCGTGCCCTCAGGCCCAGCCTGCTCCACGGTGATACAGCGGAGGCTGGTCATCAAGAAACCTTCCACGGGAAACCCAACCCTGAGATCCCGGGACGTCCACTGATTTTTGGTGTGGGAGCGCCACGCTTCCTTCCCATGGCAAAACCTTCGAACCCAGGAAACCCAGGGGCGTTTCTTGGCATGGGTATCCACTGTAAGCACTGTCTCGAACAAATGTGGGTCGGCCAGAAGGGGAAGCGCGGAGAGGGGAGATTTCACTCGCGTGCCAAGCGCATCTCTTAAAAAGTGCCATAACATTTTGCACCCGCGCTGCGATGCGCACAGAGGTAGCCACCAGACATGAAGCTCCATCCTCGTCAGAAGAGGCGCTGCGGAGCGGCAGCACCAAAGAGACCTCCAGCAGCGTTGGGGCCGAAGAGACCTCCAGCAGTGTTGTTGGGGCCGAAGAGGCCTCCACCAGCGTTGACACCGAAGGGACCTGCACCAGTCACTTCTTCACTGAACTTATGTATCCGCCACCGTGCCCCCTGGCACGTTGAGGCGTGGTAAGATCCCAAGTGCTGCCTGGTAGGGTCTCTGTTGATCTTCCGATGTAAAACGAAGCTAGGACGAAGAAACCATCGGGTACGGACACATCGAGAACCTCTGAGATCTGGCCGATCTGCGGGTTGTCTCGGGCGCCGCGACCGCTCTGGAACGGACCCAAACCCCCGACGTCGTGAATTTTTCACAGCGTCGACCCCCAGAAGTCCGGACCCCTTCCCGGGGACTGGTTTTTTATCCTGAATGTTTGTTTGAAGGTCGAGGCCCGGGAAGGGCCCCTGGAGGCGGGAAATAGCGAAAAACCTCCCGAAATTCACAACGCGACGAGGTCTTTGAGGATTTATCCTCGTCCTGGCCGCGTCCGACGAGGCCCCCCCGCATCTCGCCACATCTCCCCCTCCCGAGGCCCCCTGGACGCCCTGACACCGCTTCCCTGGCGCGCTCCAGCGCGTCCAGGAGGCCCAGCAGCATGACTTCCAAGACGGCCCCGGCAGGCACCAACAGTGCCAAGATGGCCAGGATCGCCCCAATGCGTACAGTGGAGGTCCATGCCAAGAAGCGCCTTGCTTGCCTCCAGGGTGCCCTGGGTTCCCTGGGTTTCGAAGGTTTTGCCATGGATAGCGTGACGCTCCCACACCAAACATCGATGGACGTGCTGGAGTCTCAGGGTTGGGGGCTGGGTTTCTCGTGGAAGGTTTCTTGTGGTCGGGCCCCTAATGTACCCAAGAGACTCTCAGATACGTCCAGTGGGTTCCAAAAGGCCTTCTCGAAAGGCTACAGGGGGCCGTCGGGAAGCTCCATGAGGCCCTGGGGAGCGGTCTTCCCCGAATGGCGCTTGCACTGAAGGGCCCCTGCATGCTTTCTCAAATCGCAACACTAGGGGGGGACTGGCATGGGGGAGGACTCATCAACCTGGAATCGTCGATACGTCACCAATAGATCGGCGATCGGCCCCCGATCGCTAATCCGCACGCTCCTGGGCAGGTTGGGGCCATCGGGGCCATATCGGCGATCAATGGGCGATTGGGCATCCCCTCCCCTACAGTGTGGGCCCCTGTGGGCGAGGCCGCAAAAACTCTCGCAAGAAATGCAACCCTGAAGAGCCGCGCGGCAGCTGCACCTGGGGGGTGAACCCAGAGCACCCTGAACGCAGCAGCTTCCTCAACGGCCGCGGGAAGTCGCCGCGCAGCGCGCGGAGCGAAGAAACCCGAGGTACCCTGACGAAAAGCACTCGGTTTCCTGATGCGCGCCCCCACTGTAGATGCCTATCCCCCCCTCTCGTTTTTGGTTGACCCACAGAGGGGTCCAGCTGAAAGGGGGTGGTGCAAGGTTTGGGGCAATTGTGTTGCAAATGTATTGCGACAGAAGAATTGGATTGCATTGTATTGTAACTAATGTGCTGCGCACGAAAACCCAGCAATACATTTGCGCACCGGAATGTATTGCACGCCCCACATAGATTGCAACCGCACAGTGCTATTGCACCACATCTATTGCACCACCCCCTTATCGCTGAACCCCCCTTTGGGTCAACCAGATCGTTGCCCCTGACCAGATCTTTCGGCATTGGACGCCCTGTCTCGACTTTCCGCCGCTGCCCCGGCCGTGGGCGCTGCCTCGTGCCGGGGGGAACGAAGAGGGGGGGGGATAGCACAGGGTGGGGCAGCAGCTCACGTGGCTGCCTCTCCCAGCGCCTCCCGGCGCCCGTGTGTCGAGGAATGGGCCCGGCGGCAGGGCCGAAACCAGCAGCATGCAGCAGGTTCCGCAACCCCCCTTTCCCTATCCCCTTCCTCCTCCTCCTCCTCCTCCTCCTCCTCCTCCTCCGCCTCCTCCGCCTCCTCCTCCTCTTTTACCCCTCATCCCTCCTTTCTCCCCCTTTCGTTCGGCCCGATCGTGGGCCGCCCCTCGTGCGCCGCCTGCGGGACTCCCTGGGCCTCTCGGCCGCCGCCCGGCCGCGGGGCGCCTCGCGACAGCACTTGCCCGAGAGGCCTCCCACAAGGGGTTCCGGGTGCAGCCGGACTTGATCGGACAGGACGCGCATCGGGACTTGATCGGGACTTGATCGAACAGGACACGCATCGGGACTTGATCGTGCCGAGTGCAGTCGGACTTGATCGGGAGGGCACAAGACCCTCCCGAGGGCCGCATCGCCACGGGAATGCAAGAGGGCGGGTCGCAAGGCCCAGGACGCAAGGGGCACCCTTGAGCTGGCAGGGCCGACCTGCTAATCAAGGCCGACTGTAGATGGGGTCGAGGGATCGCGCCGCATCGGCGATGCCTCGGCGATGCATTGGCGATGCATCGGCGACGCCAACGTGGAGAAAATCGGGCTCCACGTCGAGCCGCATCGCCGATGCATCGACGATGCGGCGCGATCCTCCGACCCTGTCTGCTTGAACGCCATTGGGGAAGCCTAGAACTTTGTGCCGCCCAGCTTCACATAGGTTCTCTGTTCAACAAGAACCTAAACTCTACTACCCTCCTGGGCCTGGACTTCAGGCCCACCCTGGAACATGGCAAATTGCATCTGACTCGGCGTCATCGCTCGCTTCCTAGATGAATTCGTACCATCCCAAGTCAAACGGTATCGACACCCCGCCGTCATCCCTGTCAAAGAACCCGATGTGCGCACACTCGTTCATCTCAAAAATATGTTTCAATCATCCTCCGCACCATGAACACAACGTTCACACACGCGCGCACATATCGAAATCATACGAACACGTATTGAGATTGCACGCGCTACGCCCTACGTAAACCTACCAAAAGCCAACGCTTGCCGAGTGCAACCTTGCAGGATGTTCTGCCCGCGCGCGCTCATTGAAACCAGAAGAAGCCGCGCGACTTTAGCGATCTCGTCCAATATCCGCATGATCATCTCTCGGGAGCGGCCAAGAGGGGGGTATCCAAGAGGGGGGGGTGCAAATCATGACCGGCGGCATGTGCGCGGCCCAGTGGGGGGGCCAGGGACGTAATGAAATAAGAAGAGGCGCCATGAAATCTGGGGAAATATCATGGCCCCCGCCATGATATCCCCCCCCCCCTAGTCATCACCCCCCTCTTTGCCTCCCCCGAATCTCACCACGCGGTGCATCCGCGTTGACTCGGCATGCGCCCGGTGCACGAGTCCGCATCCGCGACCACCACGCGGGCCAGGTGCGCGCGCCGCCACGCGCGCGTCGAAACCCTAACACACCACTGCCTCCTCCCTCCTCCCTCCTCCCTCTTCCCTCCTCCTGGATTGTTCCGAGCAGTTCACTGCAGAGTCAACAAGAACTTGCATGGGGCCATCCAACATCAGGGTATCAGATGCAGGGTACAGGAAGATCCAACTGCCCCATTTAAGGCCACGTGGTGGGGGGGGGCACATGGTCAGGAATGCTTGTTGCCCCACCAGGAGGGTTGAACATCAGGTGATTTGACCGCGCATGTCTCAACTATCAACAGATCAGCAGAAACGGTTGTGTGCGATACGCAGGCGAGGGCGGGTCGTTGGGTGCCGCGCAAGAGCACGACACGACGCATGATGCGTTGTGAAGCACCACATGGATTGCACCACCTACTTGCACCACATTTCTCACACCTCATAGCTTGCACCACATAGGTTGCACACCATAGCTTAGTGATGCCACATAGCTTGCATCGCATCGCTTACAAGAAACAATATGGATTACGCAGCCTCCACCGTAGAACTTACACCACATGTCTTGCGCCACCTAACCTGCACCACGCATCCTAAAACTTCCAAGCACCGTGCAATACGTCACTGTTTGGTCCCACGCTGGCAAAATGCCCACTCAGAGGCCCAAGAGGGTCATTCGACGGCCAAGGACGCCTCCAAAGGAGCCCCAAGATGCCCGCGAGGGCCCCAAGACGGCCCACGAGGGCCTCAGGGGACCAGCACGACTGCCTCACAGGAGCCCAAGACAGCCCCAAGATGGCCCGAATAAGCCTCATGTTAGCGTCTCACGGGGTGAAGACGCGAGGTATCACATGTGACGACCTCCCTCATCCTCCTCCGGATGACTCTCGTCATTGCTATCCTCCTCGCCCCCATCCACCACGTTCGCCATTATCCTCCTCCTCCTCCTCCTCCTCCTCCTCCACCTCTTTCTCCTCCTCCTCCTCCTCCTCCTCCTCCTCCTCCCTCCTCCTCCTCCTCCTCCTCCTCCTCCTCCTCCTCCTCCTCCTCCTCCTCCTCCTCCTCCTCCTCCTCCTCCTCCCCCCCCCCTCCCCCCCCCCTCCCCCCTCCCCTCCCCCCTCCTCCTCCTCTCCTCCTCCTCCTCCTCCTCCCTCCCTCCCTCCTCCCTCCTCCCTCCCTCCCTCCCTCCCGCCCCTCCCGCCCTCCCTCCCTCCCTGCCCTCCCTCCCTCCCTCCCTCCCTCCCTCTCTCTCCCTCTCCTCCCTATCCTCCTCCACAAGTATTCCTCGCGGGCAGGGGGGTCCCGGGTTGTGGGCGGCCAACTTAGGATTGGCACTGCCCCCAAAGCACATCGAGAACCCGGCGATGGCCTTCTCCCCCCTCGTTCCACTCCCGTCGCGTTCCTCTCGGGGGAACCATGGGGGTTGACGCGGTAAGGCCAGCCAGAGCAAGAGGTCGGACGCTCTCCACGCTCCCCAGTGGACCAGGCCGCAGGGGAGGAGCACCACGGAGCCGAAGTCATTAGCCGCACAGCAGGGGCCGAAGCGGGAGAGAAAGTGATGCAGCGGCTGCGAGAGCCGCAGGCCCGCAGCGACAGCGCGCACAGAGCGGAGCCGCTGCAGGAGATGCAGGCCGGCAGTGACAAGCGTCATCGGCTACCACGCTGGATCCGGTACGAAGAAAGGAGGCCATCTTCACCGTTGCAAGACGGCGAGATGTGGAGGGCGAAGCTAAAGCCCGATCTCATCAGCTACAGCGCTGGGATCAGCGCGTGCGACAACGGCGATCGGCGGCAGGCGCCTCTAGCACCACTCTGCGAGAAGCAGGAGGAGATGCTGGAGCCCGAGGTCGTTGGCGACAGCGCTGGGCACAGCGTGTACAAGGAGGGCGAGCAGTGGCAGCCCTAGACTCCTGGCGTCATGACTTTTTTGCAACGTCGACCCCCAATGGTCTCGACCCGTTCCCATGCACTGTTTTCTCATGTCGAGTCGTTTTTGACTGTGCCGAGGCTCAGTAAGAGCCCCCAGGGGCCGAAAATTGAGAAAACCCTCCCGTCGTGATTCTTGTCATGACTCGAGGGGGTCCGTGGCAGTCTCTGCCGCTGCGCAGAACGGGGCGGGCAGGCCAATCGGCGGCGCGCGAGGGGGGGGGAGTGAGAAGGGGCGGGCAGAAGGCTCGGAAGTCCCCCGGCCTTCTGAGAAGTTTTGTAAGCCTTCCCCGAAGACACAGACAGCTTCTCAGGAGGCGCGAAGGCTCCTGAGAGGCCCCGCTGCCTTCTCGGAAGGCCTTCCCCTTCGCACTTCTTCCCCCCCTCGCTCGCCGCCTGGTTAAGAGCAGGCCCACCACCTGGAGGGGGTACCCTTCTGCTCTCCGTGCTGGGGCTCTCCGCGATGGAGCTCCGCTCTCCCCGGGCACCTTCCTATGGTGCCTCGTGCCCTCGGCGAGACGGGGGGGGGAGCTTCCTGCGCGGTTGCTCGTGGTGTGCTCCGCGCTCCCGGGGCATGCCCCGCTGCTGCCCCGCGGCCCCACGCCGCGCCGCCAACGTGGAGCAGCCCCCCCCCCCACCCGCACAAGAAGCCCCCTGCGCAGGATGCCGACGCATCGGCCCCCTCCTCCCCTGACCATGCTCTGCGAGCCCCCCTCTCTTGGACGCCCCCCCCCTTTGGGACGCCCCCAGCTCCTCCTCCACCTCGTCCTCTCCCCTCCTCCTCCTCCCCCTCCTCCTCCCCTCCTCCTCCTCCTCCTCCTCCTCCTCCTCCTCCTCCCTCCTCCTCCGCCTCCTCCTCCTCCTCCTCCTCCTCCTCCTCCTCCTCCTCCTCCTCCTCCTCCCCCTCCCCCTCCCGCTCAAGCACAGGGGGGCGGGGCGCGTGGTAACATCTTTTGGCTCCTACTCGCTCGCGCTAGCCCAGCTTCCCGCCTTCTCGTCGGCTCTTGGGGGACATCAGGGACTCTGGACCGTGTTGGGAGTCGTTTGCTCACATCGGTATCGTCCAGCCTCTCCTGGTGACGAAGGTGAGCGAATTCGCGATTTCAAGAGTTCTTATTCCGGGGCTTTGGCGCAGGCCAAACAAGCTGGTGGGTATCACTACGGGTTTCGCGTGGTGTCGCTCTTCCAGTTCGGGCTGCATGTGGCGTGGCTTTGGAATGTTTCAGTATGGGCTCATTTCGTCAGCTATCGTTTGAGCATCTCCCAGCTCCGCCAGGGGAGGGTATGTCTTTCGGTTTCTGGTGTTGGGACCTCCATTTCTCGTGCATCAAGCGTGAGCCAGGCATCATCAGCTATAACGCTGGGATCTCCCATCTCCGCCAGGGGAGGGTATTTCAGTGGCTTTTGGTGGTTATGATTCGCTGTCTTCGTGCAGTGTTTCAAGTTGGTGCAGAAGGCTCGGCTGGAAGGAATGAACAGTTTGGGTGGTATTTTTAGCTGCGTTGCTGGCTTGCGAGGCTGTCTGCGGAGGAGGCGATCTTTATGATATACGTGAGAGGTAGCCCGTTGACCTGCGGAGAGGGCCGAATCGAGCCAAGTCCGTTTCAGTTTAGCTTGTTATGCTTCGTTTGTTGAGGTGCCATTCGAATTTGGAGGGATTCGCTATGTGACAACGCTTTGCGCTCCATAGACTTCGTTGTCGGGTTCTTCATGTACCTGCTGCTGAGGCTCCTTTTCTGGGTCGTCTCGTTCGCGGGCTTGCTCGGGGGGTGGCCTTAGCGTAGTTGCCTTGTAATTATATCACTACGTGATGGCGGAAATCCTGGAAATCCCCCTCCCCCTCCCTCTCCTCCTTTTCCTCCTCCTCCCCCCCCGAGGACGTGGACGGCAGCGGGGGTCGGCGGCCACGTGCGGAGCCTGTTTCACCCCACCACCCCACGATTGTTTCGAGGGGGGAGGCGGGGATGCACGTCGCTCGGGGCCTCCCGACCGATATTCGGGTCGGGCGAAAGGGGGGGATAGCAAAGGGGGGGGTTGAGAATCAGCTCACGTAGCTGATTTTCACGGCGACTCCCGCCGCCGGAGGCGGCTATGTATCGAGGAATGAGCCCCTCGGTGAGGCCGAAACCGGCTGCATGCAGCAAACTTCGTACCCCCCCCTTTCCCAACCGAGAAAAGGGAACCCCGCCTCCCTCCGCAGAAGTCGGGGGGTGGCAGGGGCAGGGCTCGCACGGGGCCGCGGACCCCCTCTCCCGTCCACGTCTTCGGGGGGGGGGAGGGAGGGGGCCGATGCGTCGGCATCCCGCGCAGAGGCAGGCCAGGGGGCCAGAGCCGCTGGGCGCGCTCCAGGAGGCGCCTCGCTTTGGATGGGGCCGCCGAGCCACGCCGAGAGCCCGATGGAATCGGCTCCAGCGCCGGGGGACAGTGGAGGCCAGTCCACAAGAGACCTGCCACAGGAAGCCCAACCCTGAGACCCCAGGACGTCCACTGATGCTTGGTGTCGGGACGTCGCGCTGTCCACAGCAGAACGATCGAAACCCAAGAGACCCAGGGCACCCTGGAGGCAAGCAGCGTGCTTCTTGCCGTGGGTCTCCACTGCATCCGGGCGCGCCTGAGAGAGGGGCAACAAAGCACGGCGGCAGGCGGCCGGCAGCTCGGACACTGCAGCCGGACCTGGGACGGAAGAGCGGCCCTCAAGAGCATGAGACCCTCCGCTGGCCCAGACTGAAGATCGGCTACGCGCAAGAGTGGCCCTGGGTAAAGAGTGGCCTTGGTGCGCGGCTTTTGGGGGGCCGCGGGGGGACCAAACACAGGCGCGCGAGACGCTAATACCGCATCGCGATCGGCGATTGGGGGAAATGAGGGGGGTCTCTATAATTAGATTGAACCACACACTGAGGAACAGCGACAAACGAACTGGTTTTCCTGAATACTGAAGTCCCTGTTTTATCGACGATCAGCGCGACATGAAGAAACACACCCACCCACCCTTCTCGAACACCGACAAACAAATTCGCATTTCGACATTAACCACTCTACTCAAACGACGAAGCGTGCGCTCAGGTTCTAGCAGGCCCCAGGGCTTGACGAATTCACTGCTGCTCCACTGAAGCAGTGGACCACAGTCCACGCATGCCAATCTGCATTCCGAAAGGCCTTCGAGGAAAATGGTTGCGTAGGGGGGCGGAGGCCGTGTGAATCGGGTTCCCAGAAGGCCTTCTGGGAGCATGCGTGTGGGACGTCTTGGGGAGCCTGTTGGGGCGTGCCGTCGTCGTCGTCGTCGTCGTCGTCGTCGTCGTCGTCGTCGTCGTCGTCGTCGTCGTCGTAATGTCGTCGTCGCCTATTGAGGCACGCTGCGGTCGTCGTCGTCGTCGTCGTCGTCGTCGTCGTCTTCGTCGTGTCGTCGTCGATTCAAGAGGGCACTTGGGGCAACTTTGTGCGAAACGATCTGCGGAGGGCCGCGAGAAGGCGATCACTCATGTTCCCAATCAACTTCCCAGACAACTCTCCTGTAGCATGATGGTACTTCGAAACCTCTGGAGACTCGCGGGCCCATGATGAACCATGTCCCCGGAAGGCTTTCTGGGGACATAGTTTGTTGGGGTGTGTTGGGGGGTCTCTTGGGCGTTCCCTGGGGGCCCCTTGGGGGCCTCTGGGAACTCTCGGGCCCATGATGAACCATGTCCCTGGAAGGTTTTCTGGGGACATGATTTCTTGGGATGTGTTGGGGGGCCTCTTGGGCGTTCCCTGGGAGCCCCTTGGGGATCTCTTGGGGCTTCCTGGGGGCCTCTTGGGCGCCTCACGGGGCTTCGTGGGAGCCTCTTGGTGGCCTCCTGGGGCCTACAGGCGGCCTCGAGGGCCAGAGACCTCGAAATATCGGTTGGCGGTTCCCCTCTGGGCCCTCTCTTGGGGAGCTCTTGGGGCACAGTTGGGTTGTCTGGAGAGCCTCCTGGGCCGTCTTGGGCCCTCTTCGGGGCCTCCTGGCCCGTCTTGGAGCGATCTGAAGGGCCTCCGAGCGAGGCCGTGAGGGAGCGCTGGGAAGCGGGGAAAGCGGGAACGCCTAAATCCTTCAAAAACCATAGGAAAATGAGTGAATCGTGCCTCCCAAAGCCCTCTTGGGGAGCCTCTTGAGTCCGTCCTGGAGCGTGTTCGAGTCCTCGTCGGCCGTCTTGAGGGCAGCTTGGGCGTCTTCGGGGCCTCTTGGGACCGTCTAGGGCCCTCTCGGGACCTCCATTAGCCTGTCGTGGCCTGCTTCGGGGCGGGCCTGGGCCGCCTCGGGACCCCTCTGGGCCTTCTCTTGGCGCGCTCTTGGGGCACACTTGGGTTGTCTGGGGAGCATCCTGGGCTGTCTTAGGGCCCTCGTCGGGGCCTCGTGGGCCTTCTTGGAGCGATCTGAAAGTCCTCCGAAGCCGTGAGGGAGCTCTGGAAAGCGGGAAAAGCGAGAACGCCAAAATCCAAAACACTCGGAAAACGAGTGAATCTTGCCTTCCAGGGCCCTTTTGGGGAGCCTCTTGAGTCCGTCCTGGAGCGTGTTCGAGTCCTCGTCGTCTGTCTTGAGGGCATGTTGGGCGTCTTCGGGGCCTCGTGGGACCGTCTCGGGTCCTCTCGGGACCCCCTTAGCCTGTCGTGGCCTCCTTCGGGGCGGGCTCGGGCCGCCTCGGGAGCTCTGGACCCCGCACCGATGGGGGGAACAGGCAGCGGCCCGCCCCCCCCCTTCCCCGGGCCTACTCCGAGATAGAGAATCATGTTCCTGGGAAGCTTTTTGGGAGCATGACTTGTTCGGCTCTCTGAGAGGGTGGGGCTTCTGGGGGCTTACCGAGGGGCGCCTTTTGGCCTTGTCGGCAAGCCTATTGGAAACATGGTTGGGGCGGTGGGCGGAAGCCCAAGGAATCATGTTCCCGGAAAGCTATCTGGGAAATGCGATTCACCGAAGTGTCTTGGGGTCCCGCAGGGGGCTTCCCTGGGGGTCCCTTGGGAGCCTATTGGAGCTTCCGGGGTGCCTCTTGGGAGCCTCACGGAGCTTCTTGGCAGCCTCTTGAAGGCCTCCGGGGGCGTCCTAAGAGCCTCTCAGGCCGGCGACCTCGAAATGTCGCGCTCTTCGGGCCCTCTTGGGTCGCTCTTGGGGCACAGGCCGACCCTTTTGGGCCGTCTGGGGCCCTCCTGGGTCTCTCTTGGGCTGTGTTGGGGCGAGGCGGGTGCGTCTGGGGCACTGTGAAGACGAAGCCAGCGAGTATGCCGAAAATGCACGTTTTACGAAGGGAAATGGGCAGATTGTTGCATCTTGAAGGCCCTCTTGGGGCCCTCACGGGCCCTCTTGTCTTGGGGCGCTCTTGGGCGTCTTCGGGGCCTCTTCAGGCTTTCGTGACCATCTGTACGGCCCGCGTGGCCTGTCGTGGGCAATTTGGAAGCGGCCTGAGGCAGTCCCGGGGGATCTGTGACCCCCCAAAGGTTCGGGGGGGCCCCATGGGGGATGACGGCACCGATTTTGCCCCCCCCCCCCCCCCCCCCGGCGTACTCACACATATATATAAATATATATATATATATATATATGTATATGCATATACACACAATCCCAAATCCAGAGAACTGGTTAAAAAAAAACCATTTGTTTTCCAATAGGAACAGGGGCCGACGGGGCCCCGCGCGCATTCCTTCCAAAATGTTGGTATTTTACCTTTTTTATTCAATTGTCTCTGAGCTGGGATCGCAAGACGAACAAAAATAAGATATACGAAAATCCCCTATCCAGAGCACCGCTCAAGAAATGTTGTTTTCCAATAGGAATCGGGGCCGATGGGGCCCCACGCGCTTCCCTTCAAAATGTTGGTGTTTTATCTCAGGTCAAGTGGTGGCCGCGACGAACGACGGCGTGAACCTGGGTGACCTACCCACTAGCGCCGCGCGGCGGTCGAACGACGGGGCGAAACTGGCACTACTTACCTACTTGCAGCCGGTTAAACCCCTCTCACTCGGGGCATCCCAATGGGCCCGCACCAAAAGTCACTCCGGCGAAAGGTCACTCTAACGTGTACACGTCGGTCGGAAGAAGTAGGTAAAAGCATGAAGTAGGAAGGCGGATTAAGTTGATTGGGTCCAGGCCCCCCCAGGGAATAACAAAACACAGCAAAAGCGTGTCGATTCTTCAAGTAGGAAGGCGCTCGAAGTAGATTGGGATCTGGGAATCCAGAAATACCTACTTTCAGCGACCGGCGTGCAGTGGAGAAGAGCATTCGAGGGTACCCTCCCCCAGGATGCACAAGACCATCCAACGAGCACGAAGATCACGAGGGTGACCTCCCCGGACCGACCTCGACCTCACACCTCGGGTCCGACCGCAGTCTGCCAGAGGAGCGGCAGGCGAGGCGGGAGACCGAGCCTTGCCTGCGCTCGGGCGTCCGCTCCCCGTGCACTGTTCGGCCCCGCGCGCTGGATTTTTTGCCCTGGCTCACCCAGGATGCTCCTCAAGGATCTCCGCCGAGAGAAATGCCACACGTCCGAGCGATGCCAAGGAGCTCGTGCACAAGAGCGCCGAGAGCGGTGCTCGTCGGCGAGCGAGGGCTGGAAGTGAGAAGGAGAAGGTCCCCTCAGAAGGCAGCGGAACTTCTCAGAAGCCCTCGCGCTTGCTTGGAAGCTTTCTGCATCTTCGGGGAAGGCTTGGAAACTTCTCAAAGGGCCGCGGGACCTTCGAGCCTTCTGAGAAGGCCTTCTCCTTCTCAATTCCCCCCCCCAGGTGCGCCGCCGAGACGAGAGCGTGCGAGACGACTTCGTCGGCACCAACGCTGGGAATAGCTCGTGCGACGAGGGGCGAGCCGACATCTGCGGCTTCAGTGCTGGGAGCATGTCGGGCAAGAGCGTGCGAGGCGACATCATCGGCATCAAAGCTAGACATCGGCCGTGCGAGACGGTGCGCGCAGACATCACCAGCCACAATGCTGGGGACAGGCTGTGCGAGAATAGGGGAACGAACAATGGCATGAACACACAAACTCGGAGGTCCGCGCGGCATGTTTCTGCCAGTGTTCGTTCCCCTAGAGAATGGCCGCAGTGGAAATTGCAAAGACACGAGCCGAACTTGATCAACCGACTACAGGGATGGGCCGATCGTTTGCGCGAGCGGAGGGCAGCGGCAGCAACCGCGAGCAGGCACAGCGGTGGGTCAGCCCGTGCGGAGGAGGCCCGAGAGAGTGCGCGTGCGAAGGCGGCACGCGCGGGAGGTGATCTTCAGCTACAGAGTGCCGGGATCGGCCAGCGCGTGCGACGAGCAGGCAGCGGCAGCCTGCGCTGTCAGTGCGAGGACTCCTGGAGCGGAAGCAGGTACAGTCATCGGCCTGACCTAAGGAACGATAAATAAGGAACGAAGCCCCTTATTTTTTCCAAGGGGTAACGCAGAAGGAACGATATATAACAAATAACGCATTAAGGAATGATGAATAACGCATGCAAGCCTAAGGAACGACCGAGCCCCTTTTGAAAAGGAAGTGTTCCTTATTCAAGCCGCTCACTGTACTGACAGTCAGCGCAGAGCAGCCGACTGAATTCATTAGAAATGGATAGATCTAAGCAGCGGTGCCCAGGCGTGCGAGAAGGACAGGCAGTGGCAGCAGGCGTGGAGCGAAGATGCGAGCCCAGCAACATCAGCTGCACAGCGGGGCCCATCGTCGAAGTCGGCGGAGGGCAGTGGCAGCACACGCAATCAGCTACAACGTTGGCACCAGCTCAGCTCGTGCGAACATTAATCAAGCGTGGGCGTGCAACAAGCACGGGAAGGCGGTGGAGCACACAACAGAAAGCAGGCAGTGGCAGCAAGTACTCTGTTGCCAACGGGGGCTCGTGCGAGAAAGCAGGCGGTGGCATCAGTTACGGCGGTGCGATCAGCTCGTGCGAGAAGGCTGCAGGAGTGCACAGTAGGCTTGCGATGCAGCGCTTCCGCGGATGACTCGCACGTGTGTGGGGAGCTGGCCCCTGTCTCAACCTCAGTGCGGGGATTTCGAACGCGAGGGGCTGGTGCCGAGCCACCAGCAGTGCAACTAGGGTTGAGGCACCTCGTAGCTGTCGCGGTGGAGTGGAAGACATCCGACCACACGCCAGCGCGTTGAAAAGCTTACGGGCTTGGCAGTGTTGAGTCTGGAACGGGGTCGGCCCGTGCGGCGAACTTCGGCCGCGAAATCTTCTGGCCGCCGGCGCCTCCTGGCTACTCGTTCGACCGCGATACTCCTCAGCGACACTCCTACTCCTCCTCTTCCCATCCTCCTTCTCCTCATCGTCATCACCGTCGTCATCAGTTCACCTCCGCGAAGCCTGCGCCGCGGACGAGGACAGGCGGGCCGACACGATGTAGAAGAGCGTGTCAGGCGATACGGTCCCCAAGGATGTGGGCAAGAGGTGTCACATGTCGCGGCCTCCTGTGCACCCCTCCTCGATCCGGCGCCAGCCGAGGTTCTGGGCTGGCACGGTGGCGGGACTCGCCGCAGGCAGCTGGCTGTATGATGAGTCTCCAGGTACTGTCGCTGTTGCACCTTCCAGACCTTCGCCCTCAAATCGCAATGTGAACTCACCGCGGTCGGAGACACTCTGAACCACCGCTTTTAGATGAACTGGGCTCCTGCTGAGGCGGGGGATCAGATACTGGAAGACACGAGCCTTGTGCCGGCGCGTCAACTCTTCCTCAAGAACCTCGAACTCAACTCCTGCTACGTCAGACAAGCCGCCCGTGGACTTTAGACGCCGGAGCATGTGCATCACAACCATCAAGGTATCATCGGCGCTCGCTCGCCAGAGACCTTCTGACGTCTCATCATCAACACTACCACGCGCTGACGAGAAAACTCGCCTCTGAAGCTCATCGGCGGGCAACGCAGCAGGCGTCAAGGCCCCCGCTCGATCTTCAGAGAGCTCCAGAAAAGACCCCAAAGTGTGTTGAATGTCCGCGCTCAGATGCCGTGAAGCCCGCAACACGGCGCTTGCTGGTGCAGACTTTAACAGCAATCTTCCATCGGGCGCTGCCTCAGGAGGCCCCCCGAACAAACCACCGCCAGGCCTCCCACCAGCGTAAGCACGAACATCCACTAAGAAATCGTCGCCTGCACCTTCCCCGCCTCCGGCACTGGAGAGGACGGCAACGACTTCGACGTCGGTGCCAAGTGGAAACCGCTTCAAAGACTTATCCCTGACCGCTGTGCTAGCGCGACGAAACTGCTCCGACATGCTTTCCTGCCATTCTTTTACGATTCCGTCATCCAGTCGGCCAGAGTCCACGAGCCGCTGAATGGTTCGGCGGATTGCCAAATTGGGAAGCAAGCGTGTATCCACCAGTGGCTCGCGCGTTTGCGGAGAAGTCGCTTGTGCCCCGTGGTCAGCACGTTGTAGCCAAGATTCAATCTGTGCACGATCGTAAGTATGGCCGTCAGCTGCGATGACTGGATCGACCATCAAAGCATGAGAAATTGGACAAATGCATTCCTCTGCAAGTTCGTTGAGCGTCGAATGCGTCCGTGTGGAGACCGCACGTGTCAGCAGTACCGGGCACGGAGGTTGCCCACTGTGTGAGCCGTCTGGTATGCTAC
The DNA here is from genome assembly GCA_963575745.1 of Prorocentrum cordatum. Taxonomy (NCBI): domain Eukaryota; class Dinophyceae; order Prorocentrales; family Prorocentraceae; genus Prorocentrum; species Prorocentrum cordatum. Next base: position 49,530 of record CAUYUJ010019744.1, read on the forward strand.
CGTCGGCCATTGCTCTTGAGACGAAGCCTGAACAAGAAATGTTCGACCGAAACCGAAACTTGAACAAGAAATGCTCGATCCCAAAAACAAATTCGCTTCAACCAATTAAGCTTGAGCCTAAGGGCTATGGAATTTCTGCACCAACAGGCGTGCTGATGCCCTCATGATGTCATGCATATATAATGTGTGTCTGTGTGCCTCTGCGTTTCCCTACCCGTCCAGGCCTCGACCGCGTCGTTCGTTCTCGGGCGCCGCGATAAGCAAACGAGTCTTTGCCACTGCATCCGTATGCGTGTACAGACGCCTGACAGCGTTGAACCCTCAAAAAGAGCTCTTGCACTGTGGATGTGTACGCAATGCCTGGCAAGTCATGTGGTGCAAGCTATTTGAGATCTGTAGTGTCAGCTGACCCTCTGTTCCCCCCCTCTCCCCCGCTCCTCCTCCTAATCCTCCTCCTCCTGCTCCTCCTCCTCCTCCTCCTCCTCTTCCTCCTGCTCCACCACCTCCTCCTCCTCTCGTGCTCCTCCTCCAGCTCATCCCGTCTCGCCACCCCTTGCTGTCTTGCCGCTCCCGCCGCCGCACCGCATCTCTCCCCTCTCATTCCCTTCCTCCGTCGGTCTCGCCCCCCTTTCATTATTGATTATGAGCCTGATCGGGCAAGAACGGAAAGCGCCGCTTTAGTCCAAGGGTCTTACTGGGCGAAGAAGAAGAGAAGGACGGCGAGGGCGACGAGGAGGCGATGACGAGGACGGAGTGGAGAACGTGACGATAGCGAGGAGGAGCATGAGGACAACGAGGAGGAAGAGAAGCAAGAGGACGAGGACGAAGAGAACGAGGGCGAGTACGAGGAGGAATGCGGAGGACGATGACGACGGCGACGGGGGACAGTGAGAGGCAATTGGATAGGATGTTGGATCAGGACAAGGTCCTGGTGACCCTATCGGGCTACCCTGGAGGCTCCTGGCGCCGCGAGGGGTTGTGTTGGAGCCTGTCGGGGGCTTCTTGGGAGCCTCTTGGGTCCACTTGTGGGCTTCTCGGTCTTCTTGGGCTGTCTGGGCGCGTCGTGGGTGTTTGTTGGGGAACTTTGTTGTACCGTTTCGGCGCCATCTTGGGCCGTCTTGGGGTTTTCTTACGCCGTTTGGGGGCCTCCTGGGGCGGTCCTGGGAGTCTCTTGGGGCCTTCTTTGCCCGTCTTGGGGTTCTTGTGAGCTGCCTGGGTGCCTTTGGGAGCGCTCTTAGGGGACTCTTCGGGTCCTCTCGGGGCGTTCTTGGGGCCCTCGGGGGCGTCTTTTGCGCTTCCTCTGGGCCGTTAGAAAGCCCAATGGGAACAATTCTACGACGAAGCCGGTTCCGAGTCTCTTCCGGGGACGATTTGTTGGAGGATGTTTCGAGCGAGGCGGCCATTTTTGCAGAGACGTGTCCGGGCAAAACCGGGAAGCGCAGGTCTGTCACGAAGCTTGTCAAACAAAATTGGGTCGAGAACGTCGGAAAAACTCAGAAACGAATCGCAGACGACCAACACAAATCCCATCGGATCATTGCATTCGTCTGCCACGCTGCTCTGTGGAATTGCTCTACTGTGCTCCTGCGTGGTCTGCCGTGTTCTCGTGTGGTTTGCCGTGTTCCTGTGACTTGTTTTGCTGTGCTCCTTGGGCCTGCCGTGCTCCTGCATGGTCTGCTGTACTCCTGTGTGGTCTGCCGTGCTCCTGCCAACTGCCGTGCTCCCGTGGTCTGCCGTGCCCGTGTGGTGCACCGTGCTCCTGTGATCTGCCGTGCCCCAGTAGGCTGACGAGCTCCTGTGTGGTCTGCCGTGCTCCCGTGTGGTGAAAGTGAAAGTGAAAGTGAAAGCCTGGGCATTAAAGGCTCGGAGGGAGTACCCGCCACTACCCAGGGGGAGGCCACCGCGGCCAGGGGACGGCGGAGGCGGGCCAGCCGACGCGCGACTTGGGCCCCGCACGCTCCACGCCGAGCCCCCCCCCCCCCCCTCCGAAGAGCTCCTCGATGACCCCTCGGACCCGAGTTGAACTCAACGGGCAATCAAAAACCAGGCGGCCCGCGAACGTGCACACTGACAGGGACAAGAGGCCTGGCTAGAGCATACACGACAGGGCAAGCAACGCGCTTCAACGGCCTCAAAGCAACCCCTTGGCAGTGGCGACACTCTTTCTCAAAAGGTCTGCGGCCGAGCCCTGCATGTGGAACGCGAACAGTTGCGTGACCGCGCGGGCTGCCTCGACAGTGCCCATGGCCCGCAGGAGCCCGAATGATGAGTCGCTGAGGCGCAAGGGCGCGCCGACCTGCCGCTGGACCACCTGCGCGAGGTCGAAGAAAGCAAGCCGCGTGCGAACATCTCCTTCGGCTGCCCCGACGAAGCTGCCAGCTCGCCCTGCGTGCTGCCCCGCCGTGATGCGCACGCGGTCGCCCACCTTCATCGCGATGGGGTTGGCGATGCCCTCCAACTCCTTACCGTAGAGTTTGTCGCGCACCGCTTTCTCGATCTTCTCCTCGGGGGTGTCCTCGTCCACCTCGGCATGCTTCGCCAGCGCCGGCGAGTCACCCGAGCCCTTGAAATCGTGAAATGTTTTACTGCGTCCTCCTGCTCCTGCTGCTTGGCCTCCCGCTCCTCGCAAAGGGGGTCTCCGCGCCGCCTACCAACAGCTTCGCGCCGTCCTCGATATTGTCGCCGCCGTCGAGCTTGTCCTGCAGCTTCGAGTCCTGCCAGACGCCCTCGGCCCTCGCGACGATGCCCCCGAGCTCCTGCTGTTTGCCGTCGAACTCGTGAGAATTATTGAGGTTCTCGATATTCTCCTTGTCGCCCTCCTCGAAGTGCGGCTCCTTGGGCTTCGTGCGCTTCGTGGGCGTCTCGATCTTTACCTTCATCATGATGGAGTTGTCGATGCCATGCTGCACCACCTCCCCGATCTCCGTCTGCGCCGCCATCGCGACCCCGCGCTCCTGCTGCTTACCCTCGAACTCGTGGGACTCTACTAGGTTCGCGATCTTCTCCTTGCCGCCATCCTCGTAGTGCGGCTCCTTGAGCTCCTTGCACTTCTTGGGCGGTTCGCTCTTCACCTAACTCATGATGAGGTTGTCGATGCCTTCCTGCGCTGCTTCCCCGATCTCCGATTTCACCTTCATCTTGACGGGGTTGCCGATGCCTCCCTGCACCTCCTCCCCGCTCTCAGCTGTGGTCACCATTGCGAGCTGGGTCTGGGGCTGCGCCACCTCGCTCGCGAGGATCGCCAGCACCTTCACCAGCTTCGCATACTTACCGTCGGACTCCTGCTCCCCTTTCCCGTCCAACACCTGCTTCATGAGCTCGGAGAGCGGCTTGTCCTCCATCTCCGAGGCCGATCCGCTCTCCGTGGACTCCTCGGTGGCGCCATCCTTCCCGTCGGGCTTCTCCACCATGTCCTGCGCGCGCTGGCGCGCCCCCCTCTGCGAGCGCCGCGGGTCCAGGAGGGCATCCTCGAGCAGCTCGATCGGGAGACCAGCCTCGCCGAGGCGCCAGTGAGCGCCGACGTTGCGGCGCGAGCGCGCCTGCCCGTCGGGCCACTGCCCCCAGATGCGTTGCAGCATCGCCGGGGCCATCGCGGCGAGGCGCACCGCGAGCTCCTCGGCGCCGTCGCCTCCGGCTTGCGCGGGCTGCGTCGAAGCCGCGGCGCACCTGCAGGCCGCAGCGACCGCCGCTGCCACGACCTGGCGGCTGCCTCCGCCCTCGGCGGCCGCCCATGGCCGCCGCCTCGACCAGGGCAGCCGCCGTGCCACACCACTGCCGCGGGGCCCGCGGGAGACCGTGCCACAAATCGGCTTGGGCCAAAATGGCTACGGATGCTCCCGCGTGGTCTGCCGTGCTCCTATATGGTCTGCCGCGCTGCTGCGTGGTTTGCCATGCTCCAGTAAACCAAATGAGGCGCGCACCACGTTGTTCCACGGGGATGTGGCGCACCTCGGTGTCGTCGGCGGCAATTTCCTCGCCGAATGGGCTGGCGGTTTCGGTACCGGTGCCTGAATCGATCTCTGCTGCTGGGCATGCCCCGTGTGCCGGTGGTGCCGCTGTCGGGAGGCGCAGCAACCAAATGCGGCTTCGGCTGGTGCAAGGGGGCTCGGTGCCGATTCCAGTGCAGCAGGACACCTGCCGTCCGAGCTTTGCTCCTGCGCGCGCGTGCCCGTGAGGAACGTCTGCTGTTGGGCAGAGTGGGCCGCCGAGGCGAGGTTGCCTGGCAATCCCTCTATCATGTGCCCAAAGCGTCTCAGCTGGCCCGTCGTATGGGTGAGCTGCCGAAGGTTGGTGGGGCAGGCAGGCCATGTTGCAGCGCTGTAGTGGCATGGTGTCTTGAGTGTTCAACGCGCCAACGGCGAGCAGCAGGAGGAAGCAGAGTCCTTCGTAGCCAATCATGGGTTTACCAGCTTGATGCGCCCGGTTGCGGGGGATGTCGAACCTCGCTAGGAGGTTGTCGATGCGCTCCCGCGGCAGTCAGTTGAAGCTCATCAGAGCCGACGCTGCCGAGGTGCGCTCCTCTTCGCCCAGTTGGCACCATCGCTCGGCCAAGCTGTGCTTAGGGAAGGTCATCGGTAGCACTGGGTTGCCGTTGATGAGACAACCCTGGATCAGGACAGTTGGCGGCCATTCGTCCACGCGCTCGCGCGCAATTCTGGTATGGCGCGATGAGACGTAGGCCGCCTGGCGAAACTCGTTGGGTCTGGGTTTCGCCGCTGACCAGATCATCACCTCGCGCGCTCATTTCTGGACAGGCACGCGAGTCTTGCACTCGGGCACCCATGCGCGGAGGTGGCGCATGTTGCCGCTGTCACCACCTGCGCCCATGCGAGCGATGCAGCCTGCCCTGGCGCACCTGCCGACTCCGATGGCCTTCCATCCGGAATGCCGCCCCATTCGTATCTCGTCGAGGCGCTGGAGGCCGGGGGTCTTCAAGCGGCGTTGCATGAGTCGCCGAGGATACTTGCCTCGGATTTGTTCCTCCTGATCAGCGCATTGGGCGTCTTTTTCCGCCGCGCCATTGCAGCGATTGCAATGCTCGCGGTGCGCGGAGCATCCCGCGACGCAATCACAAGGGATGCTCTTCGTGCGTCGTGTGGTCACTGAACTGATCACCGCCGATTGCAAGATATGTCGCCCTCGGCCACGACGCCTGCACTGGTCCTGCTGCAGCTCCAGAGCACGCGCGCTGCGATGGTAGTCCGCGACCCTCCGCCACGCCATACTCGTAGAAGCTGCCGGGGCCGACCTGCTCCAGCATGAGCAGCGACGCGCGCGCGCTGCGACAGCACTCCTCTCCGCTACGCCGCGCGCCGTGCTTCCACTGGGCGGGGCGCCCCTTCGTTCCGTAGGTGCCAGTCGGACATGTCCATGCCCTCACTTGGGCCACGCAGCCGCCGTCGCAACCGCGGGGCCTCGAGGCGCGGCTCCCGCCGAGGACCCGTCCTTAGGACAACTGGCTGCTTGCGCAGTAGGACTGCCACCGAGAAGCCCCGGGGCGCCGACGCGTGGCCCGGCGGGGGTGCAGGGCCGAAGCGCGCGTCGTCTCGCGGGCGTCGCAGCGGGCCCGAACTGCCCGCCACCGAGGGCTCTGAACATCTCGATGATGTTGTGGAGCTCCCGCGCATGCCGTTGGCCCATGCGGTGGCGCTCCTCAAGATCAGCCTCCTCATGGCCGACGACGAAGGCTCGCCGCCTGAGCGCGGCGCGGCGCCATGCACTGGCGCCGAGGTCCTCCGCGATTTCGAAAATCGGCCTGCCGAACCACCGCCTCAAGCTCTCTCGCAGGGGGTGATTGCCCTGGGCCAGCGTCGCGCTGAGGACGAGGACGCACTGCCCCCGCCATGCGCGCTGGTCGCAGCTCTGAAGCGCTGCGCCTTCGAACCAGTTCGCCGCCCAGTCGCGGAGGTCGTGGCGCATGCTCATGTAGCCCCTCTCGACCTGCTGGTGATGTGGGGGGGCAGTTGGCGGGGGCCCATCGCCGACGGGGCGCGTGCCCCTCGGCCTGCTGCATCTCGGCCTTGGGCTCTGTCCGTCTGGCGGCTGCCCGGGCGAAGCGAGCGGCGGCGGGGGGTGGGCGACCTGTTCGCGCCCGGTCGCGCAGTGGCCGTCGCGGCCGCAGCACCTCGCGGCGCGGGCCCCGCCGAGGATCCGCCACTATGACAACCATCCGCTCGCGCAGAAGGACTGCCACCAGGAGGCTCCGATTTGGCGGCTTGTGGGCCAGGAGCAGCGCCCCGCCGGGGGGGTTGACGTCCTCTGGTCGACGTCGTGCCGCGGGGACTCCTGCTCTGGGAACCTCGAGGGTGGCCGTGCCTGCCGCGGAAGGCCTGGAGGAGAAACTGGGCCTTATTCAGCAGGGCGCGCCGGTCGGCGCTCGCGCGGGCGCCGCCGCCTCCGCATGGGCTGGGGGGCACCTGTGCGGCTGCCGTCGGGCGCGGGAGCAAGCTTTCGCGTGGCCGATGATCAGGCGCAGCCGGCGCGGTCGAGCTGGCCGTAACCGTCGCCGCGCGGGCGGCCCCGAAGTCGAGGGCGACTCCGCCCGAGCACGGCGCCGCGCAGTCCTGCAGCCATAGCCTGGGGCCTGGCGTGGCCGACGGCGACTCGCCCAGCATGGCCCTCCTGGGTGCCTGTCTGCTGCGCCCCCGCTCGGGGCGTGGAGGCCGCCCGCTGCCGGTGGCCGGCGCGCCGTGCGCGCGGCTTGCAGCGGCCTGGCGAAGGTTGGCGGGGCTGGCCGCTGCCGCAGCTGAGGGCGTCCCCGTGCAGCGCCTCCTCCTGGCGGCATGGCCAGCGGTCGCGCTGCCCGCGTCGCTTGTCCTGGCGCGGGATGGCCTGGCTGAAGCTCTGGTGGCCTGGTGGCGCAGGGCGCTGATGACCGCGGTGAGCTGCTCCTCCGCGGCGGCGGGGAGGGGGCCTGCTCCGGCGGCGGCGGCAGCGGGGGGTCAGGCGGGGCCAGGCCGCCAGCGGCCACGTGGGCGACGGCGGCACCGCAGCGCCCCGCTTGGCCAGTGGCCCGCGGGGGGCCGCTGTCGGAGGGGTAGGCAGAACTCGCGATCCTCTTGAGGGGCTTCTCCGGCTTGCGGGAGGTGGCGCTCTTGCACTCCGAGCGTGACCCCATGCCAATCTTCGTGCCGCAGGCGCCGCGCACGTTGCAGAAGAAGAGCGCGTGGGCGGGCCACTTCGCGACGCAATGCGAGCTCTTGGTGGCCCCCGTGTCCACGGTGACTGGGCTGCCATGGGTGGCCTCGAGAACGTGGTCGAACATGGCCCATGTCGATGGCTGAAGAGCGACAGGGTCCCGCAGCCGCCTCCTTGAGAGAGGCGAGGGGGAACGGCAAGCGGCAGAGGACGCGCTTCCACTTGCCCTGGCCCAGGGCGACGATCCGGTGCTCCGAGCTGGCGATGGCGCTCTGGAGAGGGGAAAGGTGGGCGGCCGACTCAGCTGCTGACCTCTCAGTGAGCCAAGGGTCCTGCCCGCAGCATCCACGAGCGCCTGCATCGAACGCCTCCTGATCTGCGAAGCAATGACGTCCCGGCGGTCGGCGTGCGGGACGCTGGCCGCGGCAGTTTGCTGAGCGATCTGAGCGCCGAGGTTGGCGAGCCTGTCGGCGCAGCAGTTGCCCGTGGCCAGGTGCTGCGAGACAATGGGTTCACCGTCGTCGCCCTGGTGGGAGGGCGCCCAGGTGACCTTGACTCGCCTGGTGGGCTGGGCCACGAGTGCTCTGCCAACGCGCGCCCAGAGGTCACTGTTCCTGCCTGCGCACAGGCTGTTCCAGCGCTGCATGTCCCACGCAGTCAGCAGCGGCTTGTGGTCTGTGACGAACTCGATGTCGGCGCACGTGCGCTCGAGGGCCAGCACGAAGGCGTAGATCTCTCAACGAGGAACCGTCTGCTTCCGCCCAGGGAGCGTGGCGATGGCCCCGCGTATGGCTGCCAACGGCCGCTGGTGTTCGAGATGAAGGCGAGGCCTATGCCGATCCTCCTTCTGCGAGAGTCGTCGCTGTGCTTCCCGCGCGGGGCGTCGCCGAAGATCGCGCACAGCCCGTCTGACGGCTCGGGCCAGGGGTGGCCGACCAGCACGAACCTCTCCTCGTGTGGCTGTGGTGGCGGTGGGGTGGTGTTGGCGGCTGGGTTGGTACCTCGGAGCCACGACGCTGGACAGCCTGCGACGCTGTTGAAGGCCTGCGGGACGAGGTGGGCCGTCTGGTCGTAGGTTGGCTTGCCCGCGTTGCACGGGTAGCGCCGTATGTGGTGCTCGAAGGACTCTTCCTCCGAGTGGCAGCGCTGGCATAGTGGGGAGCCTTGGTGCCCCGCGCTGGCCTACCTCTGCCTCGGCCACTGCCCACCCACCGCCACCAGGTAGTTGAGGGCCCAGTCCTGCCACTGGCCCTCCTTGGCACAGTAGTTCAGCTCCCGCTTGATCTGCGATACGTCGCCGTTGCCACCAAGTCCTGCGTCATGGGCATGTTTGGCAGCTCTTTTCCATCGCAGGGCGTCCAAGTCCTCGGTTAGGTCGTCGATCAGCTCGGAGACTTCGTGGAAGTCGACCATGCGGCATCCGTTGGCGTCCGCCAGGGGGATGGTCCACTCCTCCACGCCTTCTGCCGCTGGCCTTCTCCACGAGTCAGGCCTGACTGGACTCCACCCAGCGTCGAGCAGCGTGGCGATGATGGCTGCCACCGGCCCCGAGGAGGAGGAGGGGGAGGAGGAGGAGGAGATGGAGGAGGAGGAGGAGGAGGAGGAGGAGGAGGAGGAGGAGGAGCAGGAGGAGGTGGAGGAGGAGGAGGTGGAACGTGGCAGAAGAGAGGAGACGGAGGAGTGCGAGGTGGAGGAGGAGGAGGAGGAGGAGGAGGAGGAGGAGGAGGAGATGGGAGGAGGACGACGAGGAGAAGGAGGAAGGAGGAGGTGGAACGTGGCAGAAGAGAGGAGGCGGAGGAGTGCGAGGTGGAGGAGGAGAGGAGGAAGAAGAGGAGGAACGGGAGGAGCAGTGGGAAGAGGAGGTGGTGGAGGCCGAGCCGCGCCGGCCCCCGTGGCCGCGGCCGCTCCGCTCGGTGGGGGCCTTCGTGTCCTGGCCCTCCAGCTCCGTCAGCTGGTCCGCGAGCGCCCCGATCTGCTTCGTCAGCACCTCGTGGCGAACGAGCACCACGCACCCACACCCATAGAGGGACGGAAGGGGGCTATGGATGCGTGCTGTCGGATGGGGGTCCCCGCTCGAGCTTGGACGCCCGAAACGGGTACGGAAAAAATGGGTGCAATGCCCAACCACAAATGTTGTCCCAAGCCAACAGCGGCCGCTGTTGGGCAGGCGGCCTTCTGTCTCAAACGGACACAGCCGCGGCGGCGCGGACAGCGAGTCCTGTTCAAAATGAACAGGAACTGCTGTTGGGCATTGTACCCATTCTTTCCGTACCCATATCGTGCGTGCCGATCGAGCGGGGGACTCCCCCGGTTCCGACAGCCCACAAACATACCCAAGGCCAGCCCTCATCCCTCCGACCCCCCTCTGGGTCGGGGTGTGTGTTGTTCGTCGCCACCTCGAGCTCCTCCGTCTTCGCGGCAATGACATCTCGGGAGGGAGGGGCTCAGGGGGGAGCTGCATGTTCGAGGGTCAAAGTTTTCGGAAGTTCCCGTCGGTCTTCGGGATTCTTCCAGCCTTGGGATGGCTTCCCATTGCTGCGCCTTGCCAAGGGCGTTCCGCGGGTGCCCAGGCCGTCCCAAACGGACGGCGGAGAACCGAGTTATGACCCGAAAGCCGAAACCAGACAACGTTACGGGGGAGGGAATGATTAGCAGCACGAGGTGCAGCCGAAGCGCTGCAAGTACGATGGGGTGCTGATACATCTGACTCCTTGCAGAAGTTGAGACGAGCCCCCCTGTCCTACTCCTCTGAATCCCCCGACTCCCCCTCTTCTTGTAAAACTTACTCCTCCTGCGCCGCGTACTCAAGGTCCTTATCCGCATGTCGAAGGGCGCCGATCATGTGGCGTACCGATTCCGCAAAGCAATCGGATGCTGGGAACATCGGTTGCATCATACGCACAATATCTAGACACCCAATACACCAAGCAGCGTTGCAAGCGTGGTTTGCGCGTTCAGATTTTCAGAACAATGGGGAAGGGCACATTTCATCAGGAGAACACATTTACCGCCAAGCTGGAGAATGCCAGTCCCAAGGAAACATCTCTAATCCCAAGGCGACGGGGTAGCTCTTGTAGACACAGGGGCAGCTCTAGCCCCAGGAGAGCATCTCTAATCTCGCTTGAGACTTCCTCGGAACCATGGTGAGCGCTTTCTGATTCGGCGTTTCGACATTGAGCGAAAAGGGCGGGAGGGGGGGGTCTGGCTCTGGACATCTGCTTAGTGCGGCTGTTTACAGCAGTGCGTCCCATGGGGGAGGGACTCCACCTGCTCGAAACAGGCGCCCAAAAACAGCCAAGATCTACTCCATGGGGGGGTGGGGGAGGGGGGGGTTAGGGGCCCGCGCCGATCGGCAAAATAATGAAAAACAAAAACGACCACATGGTCGGCAGTGTAAACATGTTCGACGGCTGCGCGGATGAGGGGCGGTCCTTTTCCAGAGCGGGGACCTCACTAGGCACCTCGCTGAGCTGTGCGATCGTTTTGTTGCGCACTCTCTTCTCTCAAAAGGTGCCAGGCCAGGTGTTCTCGGAACGGCTTCTTCGCCTGAATGGCAACCCCGTGTGGCCGTGTGGTGTTGGCCTTCCAACGGGGCCTCTGCGTCTAGCGAAGGGGGAGGGCGTGTCGGGACTTTCGGGAGGGGCTTCGAACGAGAGGGCGTGTTGCAGCATCGTTCACGCATGCTGGCGCTGCTCCGGCGCGCCGCGCCGCCGCGCCGCCCAGGAGTTCGCCGCCCACTCGCCGAGCACCCAGGCCTGCCGCCCGCCCCAGCCGCCAGCACTCCTCCTCCACCACCCCTCCTCCTCCTCCTCCTCCTCCTCCTCCTCCTCCTCTCCTCCTCCTCCTCCTCCTCCTCCTCCTCGTGCTGCTCCTCCCGGCCCCCGCCGCCCTGCTGCTGGGGGTGCGCTGGGGAGATCGAAAAAGGAGGGGAGGGCCAGCGGAGCGGCGAAAAGGCAGGGACGGAGCAAGAGAAAGAGGACGGCGAGGATCACGAGGCGGGAGGGGAAAGCAGGGGAACTGGAGGCGTCATACCCAGGGGGATGAGCTGGGGGGGACAGCCGCTAAGCCAAACAACGCGGCACGTGTTTCGGGAGGGGTCTCTGGGTGCGGTGGCGAGCTTCTGGCGGTATGGTCTTCGATCTGACAGATTTCAAGCTCCGTCTGCAAGGCTCGCGAATCCAGTCGATCGGCGACGGGGGCGAAAATTGGGAGGTAACAGTCTCCCGAAGTGGAAAGCGCACCCTCCCTTCTGGAGGTTGATCAGACTATACACATCTAGGCTGCAATTCACCATCCTCCCCCGCCCCCCCTCCCCCCCCTCCTTTGTTCCTTCGCCGTCACGCCTCCTCTGGCACTCCTCCTCCAGTATTCCTAAATTGATTGCGGCGTCTGTACTCCTGACAGGGTTCCCTACCTTCCGAATTGGAAGCTTCTTCAAACCACCAGTCTAACAAAAAACAGAAACAGCAAAAAAGACTAGCACCTTCCCAAGATGTTTCGGGGAGAGGCAGAGAAGGATGTACCCGTCGGTCGGAAGAAGTAGGTGAAACAAATGAAGTAGGAAGGCGTTGGAAGTGGATTGGGTTTCCGCCCGCCTCCTGAAGAGGAGGGAAGAGAGACAACCACTCGACTCTTGAAGTAGGAGGGCGGCTAAAGTAGATTGGGTACTGGGAATCCAACAAAACCTACTCTTCAACGGCCGATGGGTATAGACAACAGGCACACCTGGCTGTAGGAGTAATCAAACAAGCCGCAGGCGTGGTCCCAGGAACATGCTGACGCAGGAGAGAACTTCGACATCTCTTGCTGCGTCCTAGAATATGCAACAGAATCGCATACGACATTCGCAGGCGTGACATCACAGGGGCCCGATGGTGCCCCGGATTCTCCTTGGGATGTGTATGTGTGCTCGAAATCCGCCACCGCCAGCAGGTCACAACGAGGCGCACAATGATTATTGTCGGCTGTGTGGCAAGTTTCTTGCAATTTTCCGGGGGCGCCCCCAACAAATCTTACGGTCCTGAACACACCCGCCTCAACAAAGAAAATGTTCTTGATTCCCCCCAGGTGACGTCCGTGACGGGGGGGGAGGGGTCTGGCCGACGTTGGGGGGTAACAGAAACGTGGCGGGCTCGGGTGTGGTACGCGCAATAGTGATGGTAGAAGCGGCAATTGCAGTATAGAAGCCACGAAAAAAAGACGAGCACGACGACGACCGACAGCGACACTGACAACGACAACCGCAACGAAGACGCCGCCGACAACGACGACGACAAAAACTGGCCACGCGACGACGACGAGACGACTGGCGGCGGCGACGACAACGACGACGACGACGACCAATGGCGACGATAAAACGACGAGCGGCGACGACGATTGGTGGCGAAGACGAATAGTTGCAGGAGTAGGATAGAAATAGTAATAGTAGCAGAAACAATAGTAGCACTAGCACGAGAAGTAGTCGTAGTACTACTGCATATCGTGATGCTGTTAATAGCCCGGGTGGTACCACCATTACTACAAGCCTCGCCAAAAATAAATAGAAGACTTCTGATTTCGGCGATTGTGGGGCCAGCGCCACTCCAATTGTGACGGATTCCTCATGACTCGGACGCGGCGTTGTCCAAAAACCGACCCCACCTTTCAGCGTTGAGGAACGCGCATTCTGACAAGTGCCCGACAGCATCGTGCTCCAGGATTTCAACGTCCATTTCTGGATATTTTTGACGAGGCTTGGCCGTCGCATATGTACGCACGGGTGGGCCCCGAACGGTGCGTCATTGCACCCATGCCATGCCATAGCCCCGCCCGCGGTCGCGCAAACATCACAGCCG
>CAUYUJ010019744.1:67500-172254 GCA_963575745.1 Prorocentrum cordatum
CAAATAACAATAACTACTGCATTCCTGCGTTCCTGGCTTTCCAGGCGAACCGGATGCTTGCGAGCCCCACAGCATGCTTGTGTGCACCGAAGCATGCATGTCAGCACCACAGCCCGCCCTTCAGCATAGCCCCATAGCGCCCGACCTTCTCAAAAAGCTCGGAAGTCCCATGGCCTTCTGAGAAAGTTTCTGAGTCGTCCCCGAAGACAAGGACAACTTCTCAGAAAGCCGGAAGGCTTCTGAGAGCTCCAGCTCACTTCCCGCCCTCGCTCGTCGCCGCGGCTTTCCGAGAAAACGGATCGTTCGATGACTCCCGACTCCGTGCCACGGGCGGTGTTCAACCGGGAACGCCCCCGCCGGGGTCGCCAGCGCGTCGGCACGACTCGAACCTCCCGTTCATGCCGCTGCTGCAGGCCGCTGGGTCATCCAAAATTTAGGAACGTCTGGCGTTGGGAGACACGCGCACCCTCCGGTAAGGGGACAAAAAGGTGTAGAGCCCCTTCGTGCTCGACTCAGTGTTCGTCCCCCCTCCCCCGACATTCAAAGTTGGGTCGGGCCCAGCGGAGGCCCTGGGGGTTCCACTTTGTCTGTACTTTCACGCCTGTGCTGCCGAATGCCTAGGACCAACTTGAAATCTGGGGGAGGGGGGGAGGGCGGAGTCAAGAGTTCCACTTTTTTGTCCATCCTTAGGGGAACGAAGAATGACAAAAGCATAATTACCCTGGCGACGTACCCGACCCCTGCGCAATGCGGGGCATGAGTAGCTTGGGAGACGTTATACGGAGGTGATGACGTGACATGGGCGCATCTACCTCTGCGAGCGGCATTTGTGAGGCTCGCAGCCTCCCAAGGATTGCGATGTCTCGCTCAGATCTGCCTGGTGCATCGCTCCGCTGAGCCCGCCACCAGCCTTCGAAAGTTGCGACGGTTTCGCAGATCGCAGCCCCCCAAGGACGGCGAGGCCCCGCTCAGATCTGCGCGGTGCCTCACTCCGCTGGACCCACCAGCAGCCCTCGAAAGTGGCGACAAGTTCGCAGATCGCAGCCCCCCAGGCACGGCGAGGTCCCGCTCAGATCTGCGCGGTGCCTCACTCCGCAGGACCCACCAGCAGCCCTCGAAAGTGGCGACAGTTTCGCAGATCGCAGCCCCCCCAGGGACCGCGAGGTCCAGATGAGATCTGTGCAGTGCCTCACTCCGCTGGACCGGCCAGCAGCCTTCGAAAGTGGCGACGGTTTCGCAGATCACTATTTTGCTGGCCCCCCAAGCAACCCTCGAAAGTGGCGACGGTTTCGCAGATCGCAGCCCCCCAAGCACGGCGAGGCCCCGCTCAGATCTGCGCGGTGCCTCACTCCGCTGGGCCCACCAGCAGCCCTCGAAAGTGGCGACAGCATCGCAGATCGCAGCCCCCCAGGCACGGCGAGGTCTTGCTCAGATCTGCGCGGTGCCTCACTCCGCAGGACCCACCAGCAGCCCTCGAAAGTGGCGACAGCATCGCAGATCGCAGCCCCCCCAGGCACGGCGAGGTCTTGCTCAGATCTGCGCGGTGCCTCACTCCGCTGGACCCACCAGCCGCCCTCGAAAGTGGGGACACTTTCGCAGATCGCAGCCCGCCAGGCACGGCGAGATCTTGCTCAGATCTGCGCGGTGCCTCACTCCGCTGGCCCCCCAAGCAACCCTCGAAAGTGGCGACGGTTTCGCAGATCGCAGCCCCCCGAAGCACGGCGAGGCCCCGCTCAGATCTGCGCGGTGCCTCACTCCGCTGGGCCCACCAGCAGCCCTCGAAAGTGGCGACAGCTTCACAGATCGCAGCCCGCCAGGCACGGCGAGGTCTTGCTCCGATCTGCGCGGTGCCTCACTCCGCAGGACCCACCAGCAGCCCTCGAAAGTGGCGACAGTTTCGCAGATCGCAGCCCCCCCATCGTCGGCGAAGAGAGGGCAAGAGGAGGCGGGAAGCGGGAGGAGGGACGCGACCACAATGCTCTATGCAAAACGAATACCCAACCCAAGAAGGTTGGGAAAAACTCGGAAGTCTGAGCGGATTTCTTGGATCCGCGCTGGACCCCCTTTTTTGACGCGCCGCCAGGGGCGCCGATCCGAGACATCCGCGCGGGCCTTCGAGTTTTTATGTTTATGTCATTATTCGCTCCCCTCGTCTACCCTCCCTCCAAAGATCGGGTGCTGTTACAGGTGCCCCTGGCCCAGGGTGCCCCCAGCTCGTCGCGCAGATCTGGGGCCCCCATGGGGGGCCTCTGGGCTTCGTGGTGTGGTGCTATCTTGAGGCCATGGGCGCCTCCTTGGACATCCTGGGGGCACCTTGGGCCACGGGCACTGCAAGCAGCATCCGACGCATACCCTCCCTGCCAGGACAATCCGAACGAACTCCCAGGTCGTCATGACGAGCAGGTGGCGATCACTGGCCCAAGACGGCCCCCGAGCCATCCCCAGACGCCGACGAAGCCGACCACGCCAGCATGCCCACACAGACCCACGAGGGGCAGCCAGGTGCCGCTGAGGTGCAGGGCGCACTGCGACAACCTTACATACTGAGTTTGCAGAACAAGCCTCTCTACGACCCAGGAGAGATCACCATTCC
Source organism: Prorocentrum cordatum (assembly GCA_963575745.1). Lineage (NCBI taxonomy): Eukaryota > Dinophyceae > Prorocentrales > Prorocentraceae > Prorocentrum > Prorocentrum cordatum. The sequence continues at coordinate 70,094 of CAUYUJ010019744.1, forward strand.
TATTGGAGAACCTGTCGCTATCCTGATGCGCCGCTTGAGTCTAACAGCGATGCCCAGGCAATTTTACGACGTACCACTACGTACTCAGTAACACCCAAACCACAGGCAAGCTTATGGCACGATGTGAAGGCTCTGGGAAGGCATGGCACATGCAACATGCAAACCAGATGAAGGCGTGACAACTAATTTCCCACCACAAACAGCCAGGAACACCATGCCAAGATTATCCCAGTGCGACCCTACCTAGGAGTTGGAACCCCTAGGAAAGCAACGTTAGTAGTAACAGTAACGCTAAGCTAAAGCCAAGCTAAAGCTAAACAAAAGCTAAGCTAAAGCTAAGCCACAGCTAAGCTAAAGTTAAGCTAAAGCTAAGATAAAGCTAAGCTAAAGCTAAGCTAAAGTTAAGCAGCAGCTAAGCTAAAGCTAAGCTACAGCTAAGCTAAAGCTAAGCTAAAGCTAAGCTGAAGCTAAGCTAAAGCTAAGCTAAGGCTAAGCTAAAGCTAAGCTAAAGCTAAGCTACAGCTAAGCTCAAGCTAAGCTAAAGCTAAGCTAAAGCTAAGATACAGCTAAGCTAAAGCTAAGCTAAACGCTAAGCGAATAGCAAAGCGAAACGCTAAGCTAAAGCTAAGCTACAGCTAAGCTAAAGCTAAGCTAAAGCTAAGCTAAAGCTAAAGCTAAAGCTAAAACTCCCAGGGGACTGGGGGGAACCGCGGGGCGGGGACTGGGGGAACCGCCCGGGGCGCTTTGCACTGCCCGGCCCCTTTAAGCTAAGAGAGTAAGAACCCTTCTAGGCAGAGCCTAGGTAGGGAACAACGCGCTGGATGGTTAAAACCCTGGCTGAAGCCAAGAATCAAAAGAAAAACATCGGCCGCAAGAGAAATACTACTACGCCGTTGCAGAAGTGCGCCATGTCCCATGGGAACGTCAAAATGATGCAAATTTCGTCCGTTATTTCCGCGCGAGCGGGCGGGCGAAGGCTGACCCCTGTCCCGACCGCGCCCAGCTGCACCCCTTTCCCCCGTAGATTCCTAGCGGGCTGGGTCAGGAACGGTCGGATCAAAGATCCGGGAGTTCCAAATCCAGGATTTCCTCTCTCTCTCTCTATATATATTACACGGGGTAACTTACAGGCCCGGCGTAACACACACACACACAGTTTTAAACATCCCACCGGGCGGGATCTTGCCCTGCCAACGCAAGCTGATGAATTTTCAATGAATGTCGAAACTTCTCGTAACCGAAACTTTTCGTAACGCTGCTGTATATAACAATAAATTAGCACATGATCCGACCTAGCCCAGACACGTATCATCACCTAGCCTGCCAACATGTTGCGTTAAAGACATGGACAGAGCTAGAGAGGTACAAACAAACACAACCATACTAAACGCCAGCTGCAAGCAAAGTTAATCCAATGTCAACGGGCGAGCCAGAATGCACTCTGACATCATTATAAAAGCAAATTGGAAGCACGCCACCTGCAAGCTTGAAACAAGCGGAAGCCACGCATTAAGTACGCTGGATCAAACTAGCGATAGGTTGAAGACAGGCTGGAGATAAAACCGTATGGTAGCTAGAAGGCAATGGCAGGCCACAGACAAGCGAAACACGACCCAGGCAAACTAACGACGAGAAGTCGAAACGCTACGACTTAGCTTAATGTGGCAAAGCGCAGGCTGGCCCGAGGCAGGTGAACTGCAAGCGGAAGCAAACTATATACAGAAGATGCATGCGAATATCTAGCTTAATGGACGCTGAAACAACAATCATGCATTACGGAAACGAAACGCAATGAACAATAACAAGCCAACAGTAAGCCACATAACTGCTAAGCCCTCTGGGCATCTCGCGCAAAATAATATCGAGGCCCTTGTGAGAGAACCCACATTTGAAAAATCACGACCGTTCGATTGCCATCGGGCCGTCTATCTAGCTGTGAACGAGAGCCCCAGAGCGACTCAACACGGCCCAATCAATACCACCCCAAGGCATCTCCAAGATGGCTTAAGACCAACCACAGACGGCCCCAGCACTCGCGAGCCCCCCTGGCAGTGCCAAACCCCAAACAATCCCAACAACGACGTGTCCTCAAAGCCTTCCAGATGCCCCTCTTTCCTGAGCGTGTCTGTGCGCCCAAGAAACCCTGTACCCATGCACAGACAATCCTCATATTGCGGTGCTGCTTCCAAGGCTAGAAACACGAAACACAACAGCCATGCCCGGGCACATGTGTGCAGCGATGTGGCGGAAATGAGCGGCAGCGCAACAGCAAGACATATTGACTCACGAATCTGATCACGAAACGCGATTACCACCGCTCACTCGCCCTGTCGCGGACTAGCGGCGAACGTGCCTTACGTTCGCCATGGTGAACCACGCGGTACACACAAAAACGAACCAGATGAAGCAGAGTACTGCGAAGTTCTTCCAAACTTCTGTGCCAGCGCTCCCTACGTCAATGCCCCAGTACTCGATGGGGCAAGCAGGTGTAGCGTAGAGCGGATTCTCAGGCCCCACCTCGCAATGATCCCCGAAGTTGTTCGCCATTTGCGCGGACCAGGCGTAGCGCACGAAGCATGTCCAGAAGTACCACCTCCAACCTGATGGCATCTCATCGTATGTGCATAGCACTCCAGTGAAGAACAAGCCAAGGACATTGTATACAGGCAAGAGAATGTTGGCCTCGTCCATGGTGCGAGCAACGGACGCGCAGATGTAGGCCAGAGCGATGCCAGTCTGACCGGTGACGAAAAATCCACCGACCCCCAGGCGGTCGGGATGCCAAAGGCGTGTGCAGACAGCTCTCAGCCAAGACACCGAATTCAGGACCACCTCGGGCTCGAGGGTGGCTCTGGTCCTCGCGCCGGTCTTTCGAGATCCAGGTCCGGGGAGACCCGCTCGTGGCCGCAGCTCGCCGCGGCCAGGGGAGCCCCTCCGCTCCTGCCTCTGCGTGCCTAGTGTCAGCACGCCGGCTGCAGCGGCAGAGGAGCATCGGAAACCAAGCGGGCCCCCAAGACAGCCCCCCAGAGGACGTGGATACCCAGCCGTGCCTGGGCGCCGCGCGGCGGAGGAGAAAGGGGAGGAGGAGGAGGAGGAGGAGGAGGAGGAGGAGGAGGAGGAAGACGAGGAGGAGGAGGAGAGGAGGAAGACGAGGAGGAAGACGAGGAGGAGGAGGAGGAGGTGAATGGGGGAGGTGAAGGGGTGGACACGACGGGGGCGGCCCTCTGCGCAGCCATGTGGGCTCCTTGGAAGCCCTCCCGCCTTCCAAGAAGCCCCGAGCCCTTCCGAGAAGCGCCCTGCCATCGTAGGAGGTCACCCCTCTGCTGCTCCTCCTGCTCCTCCACCTCCTCCTCCTCCTGCTCCTCCTCCTCCTCCTCCTGCTCCTCCTCGTCCTCCCCTCCTCCTCCTCCCCCTCCTCCTCCTCCTCCTCCTCCTCCTCCTCCTCCTCCCCTCCTCCTCCCGAGCCCTTCTGAGAAGCCCCCTGCATCATCGCGCTACAGTCGTCGTGCGACCATGCGATACGCATAGCCTATAGCAAGGAACGGAGGTGGTCTTCTGACCACCGCGGGCCTGGGCCACAGACAAGTTACACGACACAGAAATCTGAGGAACGGCCCGGAAACCCGAGCCCCTCCTGAACCCAAAGCGGTACTTAATTCACCGTCTTGGCTGTACCCCGCTGTGTGCGCCGCCGAGATACCCCAGGGAAGCCCCCAGATATGACCCCGGGGGCTCCCCGCAGGGTCCCTAGACCACCACCGAATCGCATCGCCCGACCGAGCAATCAAAGCGGCCCCCAAAGAGCGCTGCCACTGAGAGATCTGGCTTCCAGCTGACGACGCCTGCATGGGAAAACACCGTCGGCCACACGAGGCCAAAGTCCATCCTGAGGGGCAAAAGATAAGGGGGGGGGGACTGGCATAGGGGGGGAAAGATCAACCTGGAATCGGCAATGGATCGCCGATAGACCAGCGAGAGGCCCCCGATAGTGAATCCGCACGTTCCTGGGCAAGTTGGGGCTACCGGGCCCCTCTCGGCAATCAATGCGCGCTTGGGGGTCGATGCACCCCTCCCCCCTATGCCTATCCCCCCCTAGCGTTGCCGCCGAGACACCCGCCCCTGAGATCCTGGCGTGACATTTCTTGGCACCTGGCGATTTCACCCCATCTCGGGCCCCAAAGGGCCCTCGCGGATCGATCCGGCTCGAGCAGACCCGCAGAAGCGGTGTGTCCAGGGCTCCGGTCGTGATTTCTGAGATGTTGCCACGTCTTCGCGACGTCGGATCTCAAGGTCCCTGCCTCTTGAACAATCCTTTTGGGCGTCGCTGGATGGGTAGGCGATGAATGGGGAGGGGAAGAAAGATGCGCTTTCGGGGCTCGAAAGGCCCCTTTAGGGGCCCCAGCGGGCCCCTTGTCTGCAGGCCTCGCTGCCCCCTCCCCCCCCCCCCATGTTTTCGCCACCCCCACCCCCCCTCCATGACGCGAGGCCCAATCCTTCACTCCTCGTCCTTCTCTGGGCAGCCCCCTGCCTGCACGGTTTCCCCGGGGGCCGTAGGCGACCTGAGGAGGAGGAGGAGGAGGAGGAGGAGGAGGAGGAGGAGGAGGACGAGGGAGGAGGAGGAGGAGGAGGAGGAGGAGGAGGAGGAGGAGGAGGAGGAGGAGGAGGACGACGAGGGAGGAGGAGGAGGAGGAGGAGGAGGAGGAGGAGGAGGAGGAGGAGGAGGAGGAGGACGGGTGGCCTAAGCCCTTCGGAGAAACCCTCCACCCCCGCCTCCCTCGGCGCCTCATCCTCCCTCGCACGATCATCGCTCCTGCGTGTGCACCTGGCTTTTTCCCCCTTGGGGCACCAATGGCTCAAGGAATTGTATGGCACCGTCGCGTGTTCCCCAGTTCTGCCGTCGGCGGGATGGCGCGCGCCTCCAGGAGATCAGCCACTGCCAGGCGAAGCTGCCACTGAGGTCGATCATGAAATGTGTGAGCGAGCAGAAGATCAGAGAACTGATCACCTGCGGGATGGCCTCCTCGATCAACTTGTAAGTGATATACGAGAAAGAAGAGTAGCAGCCGTCATTAGTTTCACGGTAGAAAAGGGGGCGCTCTGCAATCATGGATGGCATGTAGCCGGCAGCTGTAAACGACGGCAAAGCTGTAGACATGAAGAGTGCTGAGGCAACGTTCCCGCGAGCAGCCACGTTGATGGGAGCAGCAGACGCAGCCTTGGACTCCTCCTCATCCTCCTCCTTCTCCTCCTCCTCCTCCTCCTCCTTCTCCTCCCACTCCTCCTGCTCTTCCCTCTCCCCCTTTTCCTCCTCCTAGAGTCAGCCTCGGACCCGATGCCCCAGTAGAGTGAGCTGATGATAAGGCCAAAAATGACCAGCGGAAGCAAGCGTGGAATGATGAAATCTCCGAACCTGTAGTTGGCTGCGGTGCGGTACTTCAACAGAACCTTGGGGCAACAACAGAATGCTGATGACCTCTCCCCTCCCACTCTCCTCGGCGATAAGCCGGAGCTCGTCATACGCACGTGGCCGAACACATCTCGGGAGCCTCGTGCGAAAGCGGGCCCGCCGAGAAGGAGAGGGAGGAGGAAGTAGGGAGGACGTAAGGAGGACGAGGAGGAGGAGGAGGACAAGTAGGAGGAGAAGTAGGAGAAGAAGGAAGCGAAGGAGAAGGAGGAGGAGGAGGAGGAGGAGGAAAGGCATCGGCCCTAAGTTCACGCAACGTCAAAAAGGAGGATGCGGAGAACGTAGGGAGGACGCGGAGGAGGAGGAGGAGAAGTTGCCCTTCTCCCTCCCCTCCCTGCCCGTCTCACTCTCCCCGTGGTTCTGGGCTGCTCCGAGAGCCAGGATGGAGGAGAGCGCGCTCTGAGGCAAGAAATCCTTGCCGCTCGACTGCAGCGACGTCTGCGACAGCGACCTCGATGATAGCCGCGACGCCTGCGACAGGCTCGGCGACGGGGGATTCTGTCGATCCGGGCCCTTTAGCCACCCATCCAAGTTGTCGCGCACGTGACGCGACGAGTTCCAACACTTCGCAAAGTCGGTTCCAGAACCTCTGCTGGTCTCCCGGATCAGGAAGTCGGCCAGGTTTGTCGCGGGGTCGAACGTAAGGCCCAGCGTATCGAAGTACTCCACCACGCCACCCCGCCCAGAAAGTGGTCCACAGAATACAGTCTGGCCCCTGACCAGAAGTAGAACAGAGTCGAAGAGTCGGAATGACTCCGACGTTGGGGAATGAATGGTGGACATAATGGTAGTGCCTTGGTCTATGGCGAGGCGTCGAAGGATCGTCACAATCTCAAGGCACGTCATGCTGTCGAGACCTGATGTGGGCTCGTCTAGTAGGAGCACTCTAGGCTCGGTAACAAGGGCGATGCCAATATTTGTACGCTTTGCCTGTCCACCACTGATACCAGAATGCAGCGCGTCTCCGATAGGAACATCCGCGCACTCGTCCAGGCCGAGCTTGACGAGAAGGCTTTCAACGCGGACCCTCTTGGAGTCGATCGGCTCGCGACGACTGCACTTGAGCTCAGCCTGGTACAACAGCATGTTACGCACCGTGAGCACTCCTAAGAGAGTATCGAACTGCTCTACATAAGCGACGTTTCTTTTCAAGTAGCCTTTGGACGCCCTCTTCCCATCATACAACAACTCGCCCTTAATGTGCCCACGAGTCTTGCGGCCCGTGACAATGTCAAGGAACGTAGTTTTGCCGGCACCCGACGGGCCCATCGTAGCAGTAAGAGTACCAGGGGCGAAGAACCCAGTGACATTCTCAAGTATCTGGACTGGGGGGTCCTTCTTCTTCCTGCCGGGCAATGAGAACGCAACGTTCTGGAAGGTCACGCAGGTACCCGTATTGGCGGGGATGTTGGCCGTGGTGTCATCTGAGTTCGAAGCAACTTCCGAGGCGAACGCTGACGGCATCTCGCGCCTTGTCGGCGATTTTTCGGGTGGCAAGAAACTCGCCATGGCCCATGAGGTGACGTCGACGTTTGGTCCTTGGGGCAGACCAAGTCGCTGCCGCCACTGCCAGGCAGTGGCCGGCGATATGGGCTCGAGCCCACATGGACTCGCGCAGCCTCAGGGCGAGTAAACCACGTGCCGTGCCAGCCAAGCGCCGCCCGAGGACGGCTCCAGGGAGTCCCGTGACAGCTCCAGCATGGCCCGACGTGCCCCCCCCCCCCCCCATACACAGCCCCAAGATCCGCCTGCACAGCCCCAAGTATGCCATCTTCTTCTTGGAAGCCCCACTGTGCCGCCCGCTGGCGGGTTCGGAAACCCTGAACGTTCAAGATCGTCACCTCTCGGAACGACACGCCTTCCGCCAGCTTCCGCCGGCGAAGCCGCCCTCGGCCTACCTCCGCCGGCTCCCGCCGAGAAGAGCCCTCACGCTCTCGACCCTTCCGAGGCCCGGCCGAACGCGCCAGCGACTGGCCCCCCGGACTCGTGCGCAGGATGCCCTGAAGCAGCCGCCCCCCGTACCCCCCCCCGAAGACGCGGACAGGAGTGGGGGGCTGCTCTGCGCTCTCCCTCCTCCCCCCCCTCCTCCTCCTCCTCCTCCTCCTCCTCCTCCTCCTCCTCCTCCGACTGCACAGGGGAAGACAGATGCCCCGCACGAGCGCCAGGCCCCGGCCTCCCCTCGCGCCTGCAGGAGGGCCCTCGCCTGGGCTCCCAGCCACCCCTGCGGTCGGGCATGTCCCCCTACTCCAAATCCCCTTTTATCGTCCCCCGGGTCAAATTTTTTTAAGGCGCCTTTTTGAAAACTGGGGGGGTCCGGTTTATTAGGGCGCTTTCTTTGGATTGGAGCTTCGGGGGTCCGGTTTATTAAGACGCCCCGTCGAAGAGGGGGGTCCAGATTATTAGGTTGCATTCGGAGGGGGATCCTGTTTTTAGGGGGGGGTCGATCAATAAGGGATTTGGAGTGCAGCCTACAGGCGTGATGTGGATTGATTTGGGCGAAAAATAAAAATACCAAAAACGTGCCCCGAGACGGCCCAATTGGCGCCCAAGACGGCCCAAGACGGCCCCAAGACAGCCCCAAGAAGGGCCCAAGAGGGGGACCACGAACCGAAAACTCGAGCCTTCCGCCGCAAGAGGGCCCCAGGAGGCCCCGAGAGGCCCCGAAGCGGCCCCCAAGAGGCCCCGAGATGCCGCCAAGAGGCCCCCAAGAGGCCCCAGGAGGCCCCCAGGAGGCCCCCAAGAGGCCCCAAGATGCCACCAAGAGGCCCCCAAGAGGCCCCAGGAGGCCCCCAGGAGGCCCAAAAGAGGCCCCAAGAGGCCCCAGAAGTTCAAAAATGCCTCCCAGGCGCCCCCGAACGGCTTCTCAAAAGACCCCAAGAGGCCTCCCAAAGAAGCATCGACGACGACCCTGTTTTGCCCCAAGAGCAACACAAGATGCCAACGAGAGGCTTCCTCCTCCGCCCCTTCCCCTTCCTCCTCCTCCTCCTCCTCCTCCTCCTCCTCCTACTTATCTTCATGATCCTCCTCTCCTTCTCAGCCTCTCCTCCTCCTCCCCTCCCCTTCCCCATCCTCATCTTCCTCCTCCTCCTCCTCCTCGGCGGCGCCACAGTGGCCCCGGGCCCACGGCGAAGCAGTAGCGATCATGCAACATGGGCCGGCGGAATGAGCGAAGCGGTTGAATAAAAATACCAAATTATCCCGGCAAAGCAACCTAACAGCGATGTGTAGAAGCATATCTGAAAGCATTCCCCTTAAGATTCAGATGAACATCCAGTTGTCGAATTCTGCTGTTCTCGCAGTCGTAGTCGCATTCGCGATGACAGTCGCAGCGGCAACGGCAGTCGCAGTCACAGCCTCAGCCTCAGCCTCCCTCCTCCTCTCCTCCTCCTCCTCCTCCTCTTTCTCCTCCTCCTCCTCCTCCTCCTCCTCCTCCTCTCCCTCCTGCTCGTCCTCGTTCTCGTCCTCCTCGTCTTGCTCGTCCTCCTCCTCCTGGTGCTCTCTCCTCCTCCTCCTCCTCCTCCTCCTCCTCCTCCTCCTCCTGGTGGTCCTCGTTCTCCTCCTCCTGGTGCTCTCCCCCCCCCTCCTCCTCCTCCTCGTCCTCCTCCTCCTCCTCCTCCTCCTCCGTCCTCCTCCTCCTCCTTCCTCCTCCTCCTCCTCCTCCTCCTCCTCCTCCTGGTAGTCCTCCCCCTCCCCTCCTCCTCCTCCTCCTCCTCCTTCCTGGTCGTCCTCGTTCTCGTCCTCCTCGTCTTGCTCGTCCTCCTCCTCCTGGTGTTCTCTCCTCCTCCTCCTCCTCCTCCTCCTCCTCCTCCTCCTGGTGGTCCTCGTTCTCCTCCTCCTGGTACTCTCCCCCCCCTCCTCCTCCTCCTCGTCCTCGTCCTCCTCCTCCTCCTCCTCTCCTCCTCCTCTTCCTCCTCCTCCTCCTCCTCCTCCTCCTCCTCCTCCTCCTCCTGGTACTCCTCCCCCTCCCCTCCTCCTCCTCCTCCTCTTCCTGGTCGTCCTCCTCCTCCTGGTCGTCCTCCTCCTCCTGCTCGTCCTCCTCCTCCTCCTGCTCGTCCTTCTTCTCCTGCTCCTCCTGCTCCTCGTCCTGCTCCTGCTCGTCCTCGTCCTCCTGGTCTTGCTCGTCCTCCTCCTCGTCGTGCTCTTGCCCCTGCTGAAAATGTGGCCCAGGAATGGGAGTTCTGGGAAGTCGAAGAGCACGAAGTTACCTACAGTTGGCTACGGGCATTCAAAATGTGGCCCGGGAATGGAGTTCTGGGAACTCGAAGAGCACGAAGTGGCCTACAGTTGGCTCCGGGCATTCAAAATGTGGCCCGGGAATGGAGTTCTGGGAACTCGAAGAGCACGAAGTGGCCTACAGTTGGCTCCGGGCATTCAAAATGTGGCCCGGGAATGGAGTTCTGGGAAATCGAAGAGCACGAAGTGGCCTACAGTTGGCTCCGGGCATCCAAAATGTGGCCCGGGAATGGAGTTCTGGGAACTCGAAGAGCACGAAGTGTGTGACTGTTGCATCCGGTTATTCTAAAGGTGGCCCGGGAATGGCGTTCTGGGATCTCGAAGAGCACTTTGTGTGTGACTGTTGCATCCGGGTATTGAGAATGTGGCCTGGGAATGGAGTTCTGGGAAGTCGAAGAGCACGAAGTGTGTGACTGTTTGTGAAAAACGAGCCCGGCACCTGCCGCCCGGCAACTCCCAACACCTGCCCGGACCCCCCTGTGGAGTGATCTGCTGCTCTCTTTTGATCCCACTAGAAACCTATCAGTCTTCGCTGTTAGGTAAAAACATGCTCAAAAGGAGTCCAGATATGCTCGAAAAATCGTCCCCAGATTACTGTTTTACTATTTTTGAAAATTCCTCCTGTGGAGAGACATGCCCGACTTAAGCCTCCCCCCGCTCTCGGCCATGGCCTGGCAGGCCCCCCAATGAAAGAGAAAGACGGGATGATGACTACCTACCAGATCACTCCAACCTAAGCCGAAGACCCGGATTTCGGGTTGGGGGGGGGGGTAAGGGTTCCACAAGTGTTTTTTCCATGCTTCCCGACCCCCCCCACACTGGAAATGAAGGACAAATCGGGGCCTCCGGGTGGGGTTGGGGTGGTTTGGTGGGCGGTGAGATGATGGCGCGCGCTGGACCCCGCAATGGATGGGCATGCCTCGCTCCGAGATTCTTTCTGCTGCGCTTGCCTGGACACCCTTGTTGACCGGCGTGGCCGCGAGAGGACAGCGAGACGCTGACCGAGCCACAGAGACTGCTCCTGAAAAGAAGCTGCCCGCAGGGCCCCCATATGGCCCCAGCACTAGGATACAGCCCCAGGACGGCTCCAACTAAGAAGAGGCGACTCCAGGACGGCCCCGAGACCCCACGTAGACGGCCTCAAGATCCGAATGCACCATGACCCGAGCACGCCCCAGAGAAGCACGCGACGGGCCCTCAGCAGACGCCCAAGACGTCTCCACGCGGCTTCCAAACAGGCTTCTGCGAGGCCAGACAACTCCGCCGACTCCCTTGCGGGGGACACATCAGTCTGCGAGGATTAGGTTCCATTGAATGAGTAGCCTAGTTCTCGCCGGTGCAATACGGCAACTCGGAACGCTTCAACCCCCAACAGCCATGCGGGCGTATATGGCTTAGGGCTTTATCTCTCCCAACCCTCCTTCTTCCCCTTCGGGGAGGGGTTGGTCGCTGCTCATCATTCACGCACACCCCTTCCCCCGAACCGCCCGGCGACAAACCTGGGCCAGTGACAGCCCCCACCCCGCCGTCCCCTGTCAAGAACAGCCCTGCAGCAAGATCTGGGCCGCACGCCTGCGCCCCGTGCGTGAGCTTTTTTGCACCGATGTGTTGCAGGGATGGGCTGGAGGAGGCGTTCCTTTGCAAGTACGTCGGCTTCGGCGCCGCCTGTTTCCGAGGCTTTGCCTCCTCCCGGCCTCGCTCTGAGGCTGCGCTCCCCTTTTCCTCCCCCATCTCTGATCAATTCAGGCTTCGCGCGGCCCGCTTAGCTTCGACTGGAAGAGGTGCGCCCTCGACCCGCGGGTCCAAAAATGTGTTGCAGGGACGGGGGGGGGGGGGGCACGCTGTCCGCCCTGTGCAGGCCGACCGCTCTGCACAAAAGACACGGGGCGCTTCGCGGGCGCCCCGCGACCACTCCGCACGTGCTGCTCAGCAGGGGCCGGCGGGGGGGCCCTCAGATGGCCCGCTCTGCGCAGGCCTGCCGCCCGCCTCAGAACACGCACCGCAAGATGCACCCTGCGGCAGACTGTGGAGCGCACGAGCCCGTAGATCGTGCCCGCTCTGCGCAGGCCCGCCGTCCTGTGCCTGCAATCCGTGCCGAATCCAGTCTGCGGCAACATCTGGATCATTGAAGGGGCCCCAGGACACACAGATAAATACTCACAGATAAAGAGATTCCCAACATTTTCCAATATTTTCTGGGTTTCTGTCTTCCCCGCCACTTCCCATATTTTTCCCCACATCCAAAGTGGGGTTCTTGTTTTCTCTGGACACCCCGCGCAGGAACAGGAACACACACACACACCCACTCACACTCACTCACACTCTCTCATCATCAACCTCATCAGCATCATCGATGATGCTCTCTCACATGCTTAGTCACTCACATACTCATCATCATCATCACTCGCACTCTCTCACACGCTCATGAACATCATCATCATCATCATCGGCATCATCCTCATTCAAACATCATCATCGCCACCACCACTCACAATCAATCATCATCCTCTTCACCACTCATCTTCACCACCACTCATCATCCTCATCCTCATCATCGTTGAGTAAATTGTGAGGAAGTCTCAGGCGGGAGCCCCCTCCCTATGGGGCCCGCAGATCATGTTGGTAATCCGAACGGGTCATCGGAATCCTGTAACTGTCGTCACTTTTGAGCTCCCCAGGCCTGAAAATGGAGGAAGTCTCAGGCGGGAGCCTCGTCTGTGAGTGAATTGGGAGGAAGTCTCAGGCGGGAGCTCCCTCCCTATGGGGCCCGCAGATCATGTTGGTAATCCGAGCGGGTCATCGGAATCCTGTAACTGTCGTCACTTTTGGGCTCCTCAAGCCTGAATTTGGAGGAAGTCTCAGGCGGGAGCCCCCTCCCTATGGGGCACGCAGCTGTTGGGTCAAATCCGAGCGGGTCATCGGAATCCTGTAACTGTCGTCACTTTTGGGCTCCTCAAGCCTGAATGTGGAGGAAGTTCAGGCGGGAGCCTCGTCTGTGAGTGAATTCTGAGGAAGGCTCAAGCGGGAGCCCCCTCCCTATGGGGCCCGCAGATCATGTTGGTAATCCGAGCGGGTCATCGGAACCTGTAACTGTCGTCACTTTTGGGCTCGTCAAGCCTGAATTTGGAGGAAGTCTCAGGCGGGAGCCTCGTCTCTGAGTGAATTGTGAGGAAGTCTCAGGCGGGAGCCCCCTCCCTATGGGGCCCGCAGATCATGTTGGTAATCCGAGCGGGTCATCGGAACCCTGTAACTGTCGTCACTTTTGGGCTCCTCAAGCCTGAATATGGAGGAAGTCTCAGGCGGTTTTGTCCAGGGCGGAGGCGAAGCAGCTCGCGGCAGAGCTGGGCTTCGTGCTGCCTTCCGCCTGAGCGCGGCTGCGCCTCGCTCGAAGCCCGCGGGGTTGTCCCAACGGCTTGGTCTTGCGCGCCAACGGCTCGCGGGGTTGTCCCGACAGCCTGGCCCGCGGGGTTGTCCCAACGGCTGCGCGACGTGACCAGTAGAGAACGCGCCTGTGCTGGCCGTGGCGGCGACGGCGCCGAGGAACATCGACATGCGCGCTCATGCAACAGGAAGGGGAGGAGGTGGCGGGGCGCGGAACAAACAGGGGGGCGAGGATGGGGACAACGTAAGGAGTGGAAGGGGGGCCCGCGCCAAGGCGACAGGAAATATACGCAGAAGAGACAGCCAGGACGCCTCACCAACCACGAGGACGACGGTGATGGTTTTTTCCAGATTCGCCCAGAGGATTCTTATGTGGGGTTCTTCCGTCGGAGTAATCCCATATTTTCCTGGGGGTCGACGATTCATTGTGTCTGTGTTTTTTCCCCTCCTGAATCATGCGCGGGTCCCCTGTGATCACGTTGGTGCTGGTGCTGGTGCTCTGGGCTCCACCCTTCTCACTGGGTGCTCTTGAATGCTCGGCACTGCGCTTCCGAGGCTGCCCTACCTCATGAACGCATTGGGATCGGGTCCAGGCTCGGATGCTGCCTGGCTGTTGGGAGGACGGGTGGGAGTGAGCGATACGGCTTGCGGCTTGACCCCTCCCCTGCCACCTCCCCTGGGTTTGGACAGGGGAGGAGCAGCGAGCGGTCAAAGCGTCCAAGATGGCCCAAAGAGGGCGTCGGATAGCCCAAGATCGCTTCCAAGATGGCTCAAGATGAGCTCAAAATGCCTTCCAAGCTCTTTTGGAGAGGCAAACAGTCGGACCTAGGCCAGAATAACATGCTCCAAGAACATGATACCCTCCGTCGGCCAAAACAAAAATAACATCCAAGGACACTCTCCCCAGGATGCACAGGAACATCCAACAAACACGAAGAACACTAGGATACCCTCACCGAACCGACCTCGATCTTATACCTCGGTCCGACTTTATTGCAACTCCCAATGCGGCTCCAAATGGCTACGGAGCCTCCCGGGAAGACCCCCGAGAGGCAAACCTCTTTCAATCACACGTTATTGCTCGCATCGGCTTGGCGTTTCGACGTTGCGCCTCCGAAGGGCCTCCAAGGCCTCCTAATGGCCCCGAGATCGCCCAAGAGAGCCCCACGATGGGCCTGGACGAGGCCCAAGGCGGCCCCACGGAGCGCCCAAGAGCAGCCGAAGAGCATTCCAAGAGGGTTCCGGGAGGCGCTCTGTCGGGCTCCGGACGGGCGGCGCCAATCTGCCCCCACTTATTTGATCCACGCCCCCCGCGATGGCTCCGAGCGGGCCCCCAGGGGCCCAAGAGGGCTCCGAAAGCTCCCACAGTGTCTCTAAGTGGGCTCCACGATTGCTCAGAGAGGCTTCCCAAGAGACTCTGCGAAAGAAACATCTGCGAAGACCTGAATGGTTTTGGCTCCGCCTCCTCCTGCTTCTTCGGCGGCAGGCTCAGCAATTCCATTACGGGACATGTTCATGATGACTCCGAGATTCGCCTTGACGGCTGACTCACCTGTCTGCTCCGCAGGATGCTCCTACACTCCAGTGATCAGTGCAACTCGACTGGCGATCATTTCTGGCTGGGCTGGTGGGGATACGCGAAGCGTCAAGAACACGGCAGGCCTCCGGCGGGCGAATCTGCTTTAGCTGCAAACCCAACAACGGCCTTTGCTATTTGAAACATCCTGGCTCGGAGATTGTTTTCTATTCTCCATCCGGAACGTCCGTAGGTTAAGGGGAGAGAGGAGGGAGACTCGGGCCCGGGTGGTAACGTGGTGGGCGCGGGCATGGCAGTAGCAGCAGTGATCAATAGAAATTGCGGCCACGACGACGGCGAGGTCGGTGACGACCAGCGGCAACGACGACGAAAACAACGACAACGACAACGACATACGACGACGACATACGACGACGACGACGACGACGACGACGACGACGCCGCCGCCGGCGGCGGCGGCGGTGGCAACGACGACGACGAAGACGACGACCCCGAGCCGACTCCAACGCTGAAGCCTGTGCACATGAACACGGGTGCTGCAGACACGCTGCCGCTCGATGACATCCGTCGGGCCGAGTCTCGGTTCTCCACCAGCTCCTGGCACGCCCGAGCCACGCACCGGACGCGAGCAGAGAGCCCCAATTGGGGCTCATGGCTGCATTGCGGAGAGGCTGCACGGAAAGAGCAAGTTCAACCAGCACCAGACCGGGAAGCCGGATCGAATCGGAGGGTGCGTCGGATCGGGCTGCGCGGGCACTGAATTGGAATCGATCCAGATCGGCCGCGCCAGGGTGAACACCAGCGCCATGCAGCTACCGGGCCGCGCCGGATCGTCGGAACATCGAAATCGAATCGGATCGGGCCAGCCGGATCCGATATCGCACCAGACCGATCGGACCGAGATCTTCGCTGACAGGGGGGAGCGCGCCTCGGAGCTTGTCGATCTCCTCCTTCTCCGCGGCGATGGCTCCGCTGAGGGTCTTCTGGGAGCCGGTGCACCAGTGCTCAAACTTCGTGTACAAGTACCTTGGCCACCGTGCGGAAGGTGGCTGCCGCGGCAGGACGAAGAACGAGGACGCGCTTTCCACGGCGACGAGGGCCGCATGAAGAGCCGATGCCCGCGATCTCTGAAGGAACAGCGCAGGAGTCGGCAGGCTCCTGCCGCAGGACCGTCGTCGCCCTTGGCCCCCAGGAGCTGCGGACGGCGACCTGCTTGGAACGCCGGCGAGGGTGCAACGAAACCCCTGGCAGCGGAGGGACGAGCAGGACCTGAGCCTTTTCTGTGGGTGGAGGGCTCCGGGTGAAAGCCTTGTGGGCTCTTTTGCACCTCGAGGATCAAGCCGCCCTGTGATCCGCCTCTTGCAGCTTCAGGCCTCGATAATCAGTCGAGACGGCACTTCAGATTTCACCCTTTGCCCTACACTTGTGCATGCCACGACAATGGACACCCCAACAGTCCTATCATTGAATTGAAAATGTGCCTAAACTGTAGGGAAAATGTTCTAAACATGGTTTGAACATGTTGTTAACATGTTTAAAGCATATTCAACACATGTTTTAGGCATCTGGGAACTATTTGGCAGCATGCCTCCTCTCCATTGATCGTCCTCCACAACCCTACACCCGAAGAGAAGGCTCGGACGAGGAGAGAGAGAACAAAGAGAGGGGACGGCAGGCAAGAAGAGAGACCCGACGAAAGCCACGTCGAAAGCCGGGCACGCGGCCAGCAAGGCGGCTCTCCCCTCCGCCTCTACCCGCCGCCTCACCCCCACCGGCTGCCCCAAGGGGGGAGCGCCGCAGCTGGTGCCCGCACACCTCTTCTGGGACTGGACACACTGGCGGCTGGAGGCTTGGGGCCAAGCGACAAGAGCTCCGCGCCGGCCCTGCGCCCTCCCGTCCCATCCCTTTCCCCTTTCCCAGACCCTCTATCCTCCACATCGTTCTCCGCGCTCTTGCTCGCCGCACGGGCGGACCAAAAGACCCTGGGCAAACCAGGGAACCAGGGAAAAAGGTTCGCGACGGCCTGCACGGCGGTCCCCTCCATCCTCCCCCTCACTCATCTTCCCCACCCTATCTAGTTCTCTAGCTCTACCCACCCCTCCCTCCCTCATCCTCCCCACCCTTTCCATGTTATCTCCCTCCACATTATAGCCCGTACATCTTTCTTCCTTTCATTCTCTCCATCCTGCTCTGATTGCGTGTATCTGCCACGTTGGGCGGCAAGCAATACCTCCCGCTGCAATGTTTGAGAGTGGCTGTAGCCAGCGGGGGGAACTCGATCGTGTCATCCTTCGTCTTTCATGCGTCCCGTTCCCCCGCCCGCCAAGTCATAACACAGCACGCGGGCGGGAAACGCCTCCGCACTCCCATTGCCACCCCGCCACCCCTCCTCTCTCCGCCACTTTCCGCCCGTTGGACGTGCTCCGAATAGCTGCGTCCCTGTCGTGACTAACGCGCCTACTTTCCTCCTCCTCCTCCTCCTCATCCTCCTCCTCCTCCCATCATACCATCCTCTCCCTCCCTCCCCGCCCATGCCGCCTCCGCGACCCACCGACCCGCCTCGCGATCCACCCGCGACTCGCCCGCGACTGGCCCCGCGAGCCACCCCGCGACCCGCCCCGCGGCGCACCTGCGGCCTGCCCCGCGCCCAGTCGATGGTACGCCCCCCCCTTCCACCCGCGACCTGCCCCGCGGCCGAGCCGCGGTCCACCCTCGACTGGCCGCGCGATTCACGCGCCCGCCCGCCGTCGACCCATCAGCGACCCATCGACACTTCTGCTGTTGAACAACAGCCTGCGTCGGGCTCGTGGTAGCACCGATCTGCCTCCGAGCCATGCAAACTGCCGCCCCCCAGCCCCCTTAGTGTGATCCGCAACATACATACGATCTATATATGAAAATGTATATATTTATACATATATACACATATGAATATTCATATGGATACACACACACTTTTTCATACAAACATATGTGTGCGACTGCAGCTACATACATACGCACATACATACATGTATATACCTAGCCGCACACAGCATACACACCACGCACACACAAACACATACATATAATATATATAATATATAAACATGCACCGAACAGCAGGACGAGGACGGAGAGGAGGGGCAGCAGATGCAGCAGCAAGAGGCGGAGGACGAGCAGGAACACGGCTAGGATCAGCTGGGGCAGGAGAAGATTCATGAGGAGGAGCAGGATGAGGATAAGGATAAAAAGAAAACCAAGAGGAGTGGAAACGAGGAGCTAACGGCGAACGGAAGGAGAGGCGGCACTCCTCCTCCTGGCTCTCCTTGTTCGCCTGCGCCATCAAGTCCTTGAGGAGGCCGATGACCTTCCAAGCCGCGGCACAATCCGCCGACCCAGTCGGCGTGTGTGCAAGGCCCTTTGATCAGAGACCAGCCCAGATCAAATTGAAAAACGCCAGCCATCTTTGAATCGTGGTCGGCGTAAGGGAGATCGAACAAACAAGGGGGATCTAACAATGTCGTGATTACGTCGAAGAGAAGCCCCTTTGTCCCTTCCCTGACGGGGGGGGGGCCCGGGGGGAATAATCCCCGGGGGGGGTCCCGCAGGGGGGGGGTCCAGGGGGGGTCCCGGGAGGAATCCAGGGGGTTGACCCCTCTTCCTCCGAGAGCTTTCCCCCTCCGTTTTCTCCTTCCGGACGTCCGCCCCGGCCTGGGCCCTGGCCCCAGACCCGGCCCTGGGCCCAGCCCCGGCCCAGGCAGGGGGATCCTGGGAGTAATGACCCCTCCCCTGCTGGGGACTCTCCCCATCGCATCCCGGACGCCCGCTCCCGAGGATACAGACGGCTCTCCTCCTCCTCCTCCTCCTCCTCCTTCTTCTTCTCCCCCTCCTACTCCTCCTCCTCCTCCGCTTTCTCCTCCTCCTCCTCCTCCTCCTCCTCCTCCTCCCTCCTCCTCCTAGGCTCCCCCTCCCCCGCCCCCCCCCTCCTCCTCCTCCTCCTCCGCCTCCTCCTCCGCCTCCTCCTCCTCCTCCTCCTCCTCCTCCTCCTCCTCCTCCTCCTCCCTCCACCGCCCGCCCCATGTCCCGAGCCTGTGGCAGGGACATCAGCTCGTCGTTGTCATTGTTGTCGTGGTCGTCGTCGTGGTCGTCGTCGTCATCGTCGTCCTGCTGGGTCGGCAGCACCTGGACCAACAATAAGGCCTTCACAATCAGACGAAGGACCGGGACAAAATCGGACGAGTACCAATCGGAGATCTCTGAGATCCGGCGGTTCTGATAGACACATCGGGCGCAACGGCCATTCCAGAGCGCGCCGGAGAGAACTGAGGGCACTCCGGGACACTCTGGCCTGATATATCATGACCCTGTTCCCTCGCGTGACGGGGTCGGGGGACAACGGCAGCGGGCACCTCCCGCAAACTCGGGCCCCAAGCCGATGATGATGATGATGATGATGATGATGATGATGATGATGATGATGATGTTCATGATGATGAGGATGATGATGATAATGATGATGATGGTAATGATGATGATTATCATGACGATGGTGATGATGATGACGATAGTAATGATGATGACGACAAGTATGACCGTGATGATGATGATGCCGATGATGATGATGATGATGATGATGATGATGTTGTTGTTGATATTGCTGATGGCGGTGATGATGATGCTGATGATGGTGATGGTGATGCTGATGATGCTGCTGATGATGGTGGTGATGATGGTCGTGATGATGATTGTTATGGTGATGCTGATTGTGTTGGTTATACTGATGATCATGCTGATGATGCGGCTGATGATGCTGCTGATCATGATGATGACAATCACATTTATGTTGGTGGTGATGACGCTGATGACGACGATAATAATGATCATGACGACGGTGATGATGATGATGCGTATGCAGATGATGATGGTAATGATGACGATTATCATCATGATGGTGCTGATGGTAATAATAATGCGGATCATGATGATGATCACGATTATGATGGTGGTGGTGATGCTGATGACAACGACGATGATGACGACGGTGATGATGATGATGATGATGGTGATGATGATGGTGCTGGTGCTGATGATAATGATGATGCTGCTGATGATGATGATGATGATGATGATGATGATGATGATGATGATGTTGATCGTGATGATGGAGATCTTGTCCCATTTCGGGTGCCAAGGAAACAAAACTTGCTGATTGGGGCGATGACGACCGTCTCGCCTAGCAATAAGAGGGCGCGTCGAGACAAAACCGCGCAACAGCCAAATCGACACATACGGAATCGAGAGAGGGAATGCGAGAAGGAAGACTTGAGCCGCAATGTTGCGTCACTCCACATGGGCCAAATCAGAACACCCAACAAACAAGTACGTGATCTTTCCCCATTCCAGTAGCATCCGTGATACACTGTGGGCTGACTCATGCCCCCCCTCCCCTCCCCCTCCCCCTCCCCCTCCTCTTCCTCCTCCTCCTCCTCCTCCTTGGTGCCATGGCAGCTATATCTGCTGGCTGGGGCGAGGGCGACCGCCTCGCCAGGCAGGCAGAGGGCGCTTCGGGACAAGACTGCGCAGCTGCGCAGCAGCCTCATCAGGATATACGTAACCAACATACGACCACAACTTGGCCAGAAGAGGCCGCCAAACGGCCAAAGTCGGAAGCTGGGCGAAGGCTGGCAAATCCGTGGCTGCTAAAACGGTCATTCCGGAAGAACAGAAAAACTCCCGGAATAAAACTCCGCGCGCTGAATAATAAACGGGCTGCTTCCCCGAAGGAAGAAACAATTTCCTGGCGCTCCGTTTTAGCAGCCACGGGTTTGCCAGTCTTCGCCTGCCTTCTCACAAAGCATTGATGCAGCTATTAACAGGCCTCCAACACGAGACCACAGACCTTCGCGTCCCGGAGGTTGCTCGCAGCGTTTCACCAACCACTCAGTGTCCCACTCAACGGAGATACATATTGAAACTCGAAACCGGCGGAATGCGGCCAGGCGCAAGCTTGGAAGGCGAGAAATGGAACCCTCTTCTGCCAGAGCATCGAACCCCGCTTGCCAGCGCAGAGCGCACGTACTGGCACAGGGGGGAAGCGCACGGACCACGACCGCAGCATCCTCGGCCGTCGGTGTGGGCCGTCCGACGGACGGAACCGCAGACACGTCCGACCGAGGCCGGCAGGGGCCCTGGGCGCGTGTCGAAGGCACCCGAGCAGCACAGGAGGACCCGAACGCGGTGGCATTCGAGTGTCAAGATGGCCATTGGGCGCCGCCGTATGGGAGGCGACACACCGGGCCCGGGCAACTATATACAGCGGAGGTCAGTCCACAAGGAACCTTCCGCAAGAAACCCAGCCCTGAGACCCCAAGACGTCCATTGACGTTTGGCGTGGGAGCGCCACGCTTTCCGCGGCAAAACGATCGAAGCCCAAGAGAGCCAGGGCCGCCTCGAGGCAACCGGGGTCTTTCTTGGCATGGGTTCCCTCTGCAAGAGCAAGTTGCCCGGCCATGCTGCACGGACCCGCTGTGTGCGAGTCTGCGCCGCGCCGTGGCGCAGGGCGCTGTGCTGCAAGGAGGGGCAGCTCCTGGGTGTGAGCTCATGGGGGGCGATTGCAGCGAAGGACAGTAGATAAGAAAACTTCACAAGAAACCCAACCCTGAGACCCCAGGGTGTCCATTGATTTCTGGTATGGGGACGTCACGCTTTCCATGGCAAAACCATCGAAACACGAGAAACCCAGGGCACCCTGGAGGCAAGCAGGGTATTTCTTGGCATGGGTCTCCACTGCAATGGGTGGCGACTGGTGGGGTGGAAGAAAGGTGCAAATCTCGGGGCCTAAAGGCTCCCGTTCTGGGCTCTAATAGGGCCCCTTTACGGGCCCTTTTTCTGGAGCCCTCGTCTCCTCCCCCGTGGATCGCTCCCGATTCACCGCGGCCCAAAACCATGGGGCCCCAGAAACCCCGGGGCCGCGGAGAGACGCCAGATGGGCGGACGGGGAAGCCCAGACGCCCCAAATACGCACGACGACCGCCACAGACCCATGCTCTGCATGCACACCGAAGGCCGAGACCAGTCTAGGGCCTGATGCTGCTCTCTCGGGTCACCACACAGCGGCGAAGCCTAGCGACCGGAGCTTGTGAACGATAGGCCCCGACAAGGCCCCGATGCCAACGAAAACCGGACGGGGCAACACTTTAGCGTTACTGAAAACGGCGGCCAGCTGGCGAGCCATATAGCAGGACTCCCAGGACCTCTCCCAGGGTGCGTCCTGACCAGAATTTCGAGGCGAATCCAACGTGGCGACGAGGATCTCCCAGGAGGTCCACAACATGGCAAACGAGGCAAGGGCATCAGTATCGGTACCTCTTCTTCTGACTGCTGGCGAGTCAGATAACTGCCCACCTGTTGGACAGAAAAGGTTTCCACAAGGCCACGAGACGACGCAGCCTGTCTCTGAAGGACAGGCCGCGGTAGCGGGTGGCCGAGGCAGCCCCCCCTCCAGCAACACAGGCTGGCGCCCACCTGATGGCCGATTGCCAGCCAGCACGCTGTCGAGCAGGTCGTTCATCTGCTGCTGCTGCAGTTTGGCCCGCTTCCCATACCATCCGAATGGCCATCCCGTGGCCAACCGCCACCGATGCGTCACCTTGCTGTGGGGAGAGCGACGAGCGGCCAAAGAGGTCGTCGTTGGCGGCGCTGCGGCGACACACGTAGAGAAGGGGTGTCTGCGCCTCGAGGCCCAACGACTCGGCGGCCTGGTTGGAGGGCCTCCACGACCTCGGCCACGGCGAGAACCCCGCAGCGCCATCCCGCCAGGGCCTGCTTGAGCGTTTCCTACCCCGGCCACCGCGCCTGCTGGTCCGGCGCCGCGCTCTTGTCGGTGAGACCCGCCTTGCCCGGGCACCCGTCCTCGCTCGCGTTCAGCACCAGGCCCCGCTCGCTGCAGCGGGTGTCGCGGGAACCAACGAGTCGCCGCAGGGCCCCAACGCGTCCGAAGGACGCAGGTCGCCCGCGAAGGTGAGGGCCACGAACATCGCGCAGAGCAGCTGGCCGAGCGAGATCATGGCGCCCACGATAGCCGTCGCCGCAGCTCGGGGGATTGGCAACAGCATGCGTACAGTAGTGTCTTCAGCTTCTCCCACCCCTCCAGGGCCTTGCGCGCCCTCGGCAGAGCGGCGCGGGGGGGCCGCCGCCATCGTCGCCTTCCCCCACGCAGCCGTGTCGAATCCGCCCACGCAGGGCCACGTGCGCCAGGAATGTCGTCGAATCCATGTCGAGCTCATGGGGCGACGACCACCTCTGCCCCATCCACAGGCACCAAATGCTGGACCCCTGCGAGCGAACCGCGTAGTGTTGGGCGGTGGCATTGGCGAGCGCCGAAACCTCCAGGAAGCTCAATCGACCCCCCGGCACGCTCTCCTGTGGGGTGGCCCTGCATCGAGCCGGCGTCGCGGCCCGAACTGGCCGTCCAGGGTGACCGTGGGCCCGGGGCTCCGCTTGCACCCTCGCCAGCTAAAGCCCGCGGCCAAAGTGCGATGAAAGAAAAAGGACAAGAAGAAGAATGGGGGCGATGGCCCCGCAGAGAACCTGCGCGGGCAAGGCGACGCAGTGCGAGCTCCATAGCCTGCACCATCGAGCTCCAAAGTGTTCCTGCCCTGCAGGTATGCCTGCTGGATTTGGCAACCTGCCTGTCGAGCCCTCTTCTGCTCCCATGAACACATGGGGTTGTGGATGCCAGGACCATGGACACAATGACAATCCTATCATTGAATTAAAGATGTGTTTAAAATGTGTGGAACATGTTCTAGAACTGTTTCAAACACGTTTTTGACATATTTTAAACATATTTGAAGCATCTTTTAGGCATATGGAACTTATTTGGCAGCATGCTTCCTCTCCATTAATCGACTTCCACAACCATGGGGGCCCGCGCAGCCTGGGCAGGGGCTCTCGAAGTCGCCGGTATCCTCGAACCCGAGGCGGCCTCCAGGCCGCGCGCGACGCGGCGGCCAGGCAGGCCGTCCCGCGCGGCCAGGCCCAGTGCCTCCAGAGGGGCCTCGCCGAGAGAGCGCGCCGCCGAGCCGCGACTGCGTCGCCGCGCCGACGTCGCGCCGCCCCCGAGACGCGGCGCCCGAGGCGGCGGCGTCGGAGGCCGGGGGCAGGTGCCGCGAGGCAGCCCGCAGAGGCATCGCTGATGGGGGCCCACTGGGCCCCCCCGCGAGGCCCCCGCCCAGAGCTTCGCGGGGAGGGGCGCACGACCCCGACAGGGCGCACAGGTCGCAGAGAGCACCGACATTGTCTCTCGTCGGCGCAGCACGCGGCATGACCACGCGCGGAGGACTGGGGGCCAGGAGAAATCGCCCTACGGCGCAGAAGTCAGCGAATGCCGAGCCGCAGCCGAGCAAGTCGAGCACAGGGCGGCCTCGCGGGCCCCCGCGTTCCGTCGAACTCAAGCCTCGCGAAGTTCATGGCGGCCCCTGCCGTCTGCGCCTCGCGCGCGGGGAGGCGGCGTCGCATGGCTAGAGCAGCGATCGACGCCGGCAGCTCGCCCGCGGGCCCCATCGACCAAGCCGCGACGCAGAAGTTGTCGACGTTGGCCGTCGCCGCCGACCAGTCTGAGGCAGACGGAGGGGCTGGCGGAGGCGA
The DNA here is from genome assembly GCA_963575745.1 of Prorocentrum cordatum. Classification (NCBI taxonomy): domain Eukaryota; class Dinophyceae; order Prorocentrales; family Prorocentraceae; genus Prorocentrum; species Prorocentrum cordatum. The sequence goes on from CAUYUJ010019744.1 coordinate 94,339, forward strand.
TCCGTCGAGCACGTATCCATCAGCGGGTGCGCAAGCGTCACGAACGATGACATTGGCCTGCGCGAGCTGGCGTAAAAAGGAGGGCCCATTCCGTGGGCATCGCCGAGTGGTCGGGCACCGCGTCGATCTCCAGCGGGATGCCGTCGATCCGGAGCGCCTGGTTCGCGATGCTCGGCGGGGGGGGGGAGCCCGGAGGGACGAGGGGGAGCCCCATTTGGTGGGGCAAAAACAACCTGTCCGCTGCTGCCACGAAAAGCCGCTGACCCCATCGCTGATCTAGATCTCCGCCCCGGCCCACGGCGAGCCCGTCGGGAGCTCGGCGGCCCCTGCGCAAGAACGCCGGCCCCTGCGCAGGAACAGACAAAAAAAACGAGCCAGGGGGAACATCGCGCGCCGTGCCCAGGGCCCCCGCCCTCCCTCGGCGCGACGAGGGCGCCCGCGGCCCGCCGCCCCCGCGCCGCGGCGAGGATTGGGGCCCGCGCGCCCCGCGGCCGCGGGCCGACGAGGGGCGTCGGCACGGCGACCGGGGCAGCGCCGAAGATCGGCGGTGGACAAGCCTCCCTTTCGTAAGCCTCCCCATGGTGAAAGCGGCCTTGGACCGAAACCGACGGACCTGGACCGGCAAAGAGGGCGGCCGCGACGCCCTCTCGCGAACCGAGCACGGCCCATTCCTCCATCGACGCGCCAGGGTAGGAGGTCTATCAGCCTCCGAGAAAAGAAGGAGCGGGGCGCGGCGGAGCCGGCCCCGGCCCCAGCTCCGGGCGGGCGCCCCGGCTCCACGCGCAGGCTCGGGGGGCAGCGCGCTCGCCCTCCGGGAGAGACTATGCCTCGCCAGCTCGCTCGGCGCCGGGCCCCCGCGGCGGCCGCCGGGGCGCCGGGCCCCAGGCGGAGGGCGCGGGGATGCGTCGAGGAGCCAGCACCGTACGTCCTGGCAGAAGCCGGAGCAGCTCTGCTCTCGGGCGGCAGCCGAAGTGGCTCGAGTCAGCAGGTGGCGACGTGCGGAATCGCTCGGCGAGGTGGTCCAGCGCCAGTATCTGGGGAAGGTACTCTTCGCCTTCGGGTGAAACAAAGGTGAGCCCGCCTCCAAGTCAGCTCCGTCCGACCGCTCATATCGCGGAGGCTGTCGATGAACTCGTTGGCCCAGCTGCCCAAAGGAGGGGCCATGCCACGCCGCTGCCGGGCGCGTCGAGAGCGACAGAGGCCACCCCGACGATCGACAGCAGGCCGGGAGAGAAGGCAAAGTCTGCGACGGCGAGCCCCCGGCCCGACCCACCGCCATCGCGAGCCGGCGCGACTCCCTAACCCAATGCTCCGGCAGCCTCGGGGGGGAGTCCACCGCTGGAGAGGAGCGAAGACCGCGAGAACTCCGCCGGCTCCCCGCGGGCGCACCTGCGCCCGTTGGCCACCGCGGCCTCGGCGTTTCACTCGTCGGCGATGGACTGGCGAAGGGGCGGGTCGACGCTCGCGAGGTCCCTGCCCCCCTGGGCCTTCAAGAACATGTCGCTGTCGCTGCGGGCGCCGATCCGAAACAACTGGCTCTTGCCCTTGTCCTCCAAAGGTTGCGGGGGGCGCGCCGTCGGCTTAAGGCGGGCGAACTCATCCATCTTGACCTTGGCAGAGCGCGCCGCTGGCTCCAGGAAACGGCGCAAGCTTGCGCACTTCGCGGCGATGGGATCGCCTCCCGACCCCGCCGCTCGACGACCCGCGTAGAGCGCAAGGCCGAGAGAGACGACTGTCGTTGAAAGAGCTGGCACCTCCAGCTCGCATTACGGGGCCCGCCCATGAGCCATCCCCGCCAAGTGGCAAACGAGTGAAGCGTCGGGCGGCAATGCCTGTGCAACTGGAGACCGGCGGGGCGCACCCCTTGTCCTGACAAGGCAGAGGCGGCAACCATCTCGGGGTCGCAGACGGCATTTTCTTCTTGAATGTCTCTGTAAAAAATGGTAACGAACGATGCGGAACCCACTCCGCGAAGACCGACCAACATCTGGCGCCGTATCTGAGTGCCAGGCGCACGGTCGCATACAAGGTGCCCGAAACACCAAGAGCATCATTGCCAGGCTCGTGGAAGCGAGCGCCTTCATCGCCGTCCAAGGGTCGCTGACGCGCCACCCGCAGCGCCTGCGACGCGGCCCGAAGCCATGTTGGCCCCGCCAATTCCGCGCAAGCCCATGCAAACCCGCCCCGCGACAAGCCGGATTTCGCCAGCGCAGAGCACGACGCGATGGACAGCTGCGTTGCCGAGAATAGGAGCCGCAACTGGGAGCCGCTGCCGTCGCCACAAGAGAGGCCCCCGATGCCTTTTCGCCGCATCGAAAACTTCATTCGAGAGACGGGGCCACATCTTGCAGGGGTGGTCGCACGAACTAAAAACTGGAGCCACAACGACGCGGCAATCAAAACTACCGCGACCAGTCCATTCAGCAAGCAACTGTTTGACGATAAAGGTGGCGGTCATGATGAACATAATGATGATTACGACGATGATGATGGTGATGCTGGTGATGGTCCCGGGGCTGCTGGTGATGCTGTCGTTGTTGATAATGGCGGTGATGATGTAGTTGCGTACTCTGGTGGTTATACAAATGATGACCATCATTCATTCAGTGAACCCCATGTGAGCTTCCGAGACAGCATAAGTGCATGGCAATGGTCCATGGTTGTAAATCCTGGAACTCGGATCACTGGGCCACCACATGTCTTCGGTCAACAAACTCTGTCTAACCGCACAACACGATAAGGTACAACATAGAGTGAGTGGGTCTCTATGGCACTGGCCCCCGGAGCGCAGCCCCTCCCATAGAGCCAAAAGACCCCAATAGGAGAACGGCGTTCGGGGCCCTGGAACACTGACTTCAAGGCGCCGCTCACGTCATGCGAGGTGGACATTGCACCGACTGAGCAAAGTTCGGCGGCAGGTCCTCGGAGCCAACAGCGCCTTTCATGGAAGTGAGCCATCGGGCATTAGCACGTCACAGACGGCCGTGATGAATAAGCGTCGCACGTAACGCTTGATGGCGTTTTTTGGTGACACGAACAGGTCGAAAAATGTCCGCCATGGCAGGAAACGCAGCGCGCGGAACTCCAAGCGTCCCTCAACGCTGCAATGTTTTACGGCATGATGATGACGATGCGGAGGATGATGCTGATGCTGATGACGATGATGTTCCCAATTTGCCATGGACCGCGTGCATCGCATAGTTGCCACTCGCCGACAAAAGTTCGGTGAGGCTGCCACCAAAACCGTGGCGAGCAATCGAGACCCTGGAGGTGGCTTCCCGGGCTATACCCAGGAACAGGCCCGGGAAACCACATCAGCCGCCGACCCAGACTTGAAGGGGACCCAGCCGTGATTACGAGAGGGCCCCCGTATCCCCTTCGCCGCCGTTGTGTTGGTGGAGAGTGGACGCAGGGGGGGGGGCAGGAAAGGGAACGTCCGACAAAACGACGGCCAGGCCCAGGCCAGCGGGCCTTCTCGACCGGGTGGCGCGAGGCGGCGTTCACAACACTGCCCCGCGCCACCGCGCACAGCGCGAGGCAGACAAGGGAGGCGATGGAGCACCTGGCTGCAGCCCCCCCGGGCACCCTCGGCCACCTCCTCCTTCCTAGCCGCCCTCTCATCCTCCATGCTCCTCCCTCCTCCCTCCTCCTCCCTCCTCCTCCCTCCAACCCCCTCCTCCCCTCATCCGCCTCCCTCCTCCTCCCTCCTCCTCTTCCTCGTCCTCCTCCTTTTCCTCCCATAGCTCCTCTCCTCCTCCTCCTTCTCCTCCTCCTCCTCCTCCTCCTCCTCGTCCTCGTCCTCCTCGTCCTCCTCGTCCTCCTCCTCGGCCTCCCTCCATCTTCCCTTCTCCTGCTCCACTTCAACTCTCGCCTTAGCGCCGCGTGCATTCTTCACCAATGATTGCAGCAACTTGAACATGAAAGGCGCTTGTTTCTCAAATGTGGTTATTGCCTTTTTCTCAAATGTGGTTATTGCCTCAGCGCCGCGCGCATTTTGTTTGAAAATTCCATACAAAGCTAAGACTTCCCATGATCGAGATTCCAACACTGGTATGTGGCAAGATTAAGAATTTCCCGGACGCAGCGGTCACATCGATTTGCGGTGTTGAAGTCCCAGGAACGGCGTTCTTGCACGATTCAGGATTGTCAGTACGAAACAATAAAATGTATTTTCGACGCTGAAATCCCAGAAGACGCTGGGGTCAATCTATTTTCGACGCCAGTCCAAGTCGACGATTGGGGATTCTCAGATGCGTGTCTTCCAGTGGGCCATGCCCCAAAGTGGAGATCCACCAATCCTCCCGCGCGTGGAAGACGCTATCGTCGTCGTCGGTCCCAAGGAAATTGAAGAAGAAGGGAGATATGGAACGTCGTAGTTGAAATCGACGGGAAGCCCCTTCCCTTTGATCCCTTCCCTGCCGAGAGGGGCGGGGGGGAGGGGGGGAGGGGGGGGGGGGGGGGGGGGGAGGGGGGGGGGGGGGGGGAGGGGGGGGGGTCATGGGTCAAACTGCCGCCCCCTGGGGTCCTCGGGGGTGGTCGCCAGCGGGCGCCCGCCTTCAGCGTCAGCGGCAGCGGCCGTGAGGCTTTCGCAGTATTGGACGGCCCTGTGAAGAGGGAGCTTTAGAGGGAGTGTGCCTTGCAACATCGTTGATGCGTCTTGGGTTTGCACTGGTCCTCCTCCTCTTCGACGACGAGCGGGCTTCAGCAACGAAGCTGTAACGCCCATGCGACGACTGGTGGCAGGCACAAAACAAGACAAGCGCCTGAATGCAGAAATAAACGGCGCAATAAGCGCTGAAAAACGGAAACAAACGGAGAGTCTGCGAGGCCAAGAGTGTTGGATCTGCAGGCGTCGGCCCTCCTCATCCTCCTCCTCCTCCCTCTCGTCCTGGTTTTCGCTAGGATTTGTTTCATAATGTTGCTCCAGCTGAAACGCTGGCCCTATTTGTGCGCCTCTGTTTGTCCCAAATTGTGTTCCTGTTGCTGCGCGGGCGTTTTTTGTCCTTCCGAAAAGGCCCCCAAATCAAAAAATTGCCCCCCCCCCCGAACAAAAAAACATCGGAAATGATTAGACATCCGGAGTCGATTCGTTGAGTTTTGGGCCGCCACTTTGGGGCGTCATCGCTTTCAGGATTCATCAAGCGGGAGCCCCGTTTCTGCTTTGAGAAGGCGATGTTAAAAGCAGAGCCAGAGGGTGCTCTCCATCAGCCCCGCCTTGCGTGGAGCTTGTCGGGGAGCCCAAGGAGCTAGATATGGAACCACGACTCCAGACCGGCCCAGACCTGTCCAATATCCACTTGCCCTCCTAGGAACCCAGCACCATGCCATGCTTTGCGTTGCAATGCTTAGTGATGCAATGCTTCTCTGCGCAATGCCACGCCATGCTATGGCATGCCATGCTCTGTTGTGCTATTCTACGACGTGCTATGCCGTGCTTTACCACGCATCGCGTATCCCCTCGCGATCATTGGCCTGCTCGACATCCGACTGTGCGAATAGAGAGGATATCTGCGCCATGGTAAGGGATGGCAGGGAGGGGTAGGACGTCAGATATAACGCGAGTGCACCTAGGAGGAGGAGGAGGAGGAGGAGGAGGAGGAGGAGGAGGAAGAGGAGGAGGAGGAGGAGGAGAAGGGGAGGAGGAGGAGGAGGATGAGGTGGAGGTGGAGGAGGAGGAGGAGGAGGACGGGAGGAGGAGGAGGGTAACCTGTCCCTCCCCCTCTCCCCCTCCCTGCCCGGGGGGCCACGGCGGCTGGCCCCGGGCCCCGCATCCGTGAACGCCGCGCCCCGACCCGTCCCCCTCCCCTGCTCCCTGCCCCGGCCTCCTCCTCGTCCCTCGTCCATCGCTCTCCTCGTCCTCCTCCTCGTCCTCGTCCCTCGTCCTTCCTCCTCCCCCTCCTACTCCTCCTCCTCCTCCTCCTCCTCCTCCTCCTCCTCCCCTCCTCGTCCTCCTCCTCGTCCTCCTCCTCCTCCTCCTCCTCCTCCTCGTCCTCCTCCTCCAACCCCTCCTCCTCGTCCTCGTCCTTCGTCCTCGTCCTCCTCCTCCTCCTCCTCCTCGTCTCCTGCCCCAACCTGCTTCGCGTCCTTGTCCCTCACCCTGACCCTCCTCCTCCTCCTCCTCCTCCTCCTCCTCCTCCTCCTCCTCCTGCTCTTCCTGCAACACCTCGTCCTCCACCTCCTCCTCCTCCTCCTCGTCTCCTTCTCCCGTCCTCCTTCTCCTCCTCCACCTCCTCCTCCTAGTCCTCCTCCTCCTCCTCCTCCTCCTCCTCCTCCTCTTCCCTCTTCCTCGTCTTCCTCCTCCCCCTCCTCCTCGTCCTCCTCCTCCTCGTCCCCTGCCCAAACCTCCTCCTCCTCCTCCTCCTCCTCCTCCTCATCATCATCATGCTCGTCCCTCGTCTCTCGCCCTCCTCGCCGCCCGCTCCCTGCCTGGCAAGCCGCAGGCGGGCCCCGAGAAACGCGGATCCTGAACCCGGGGGCCCTCCGCCGAGACCACATCTTCATCCCGAGTCGTTTACTGACGGTCGCGATGCATCGGTGATGCGGCGCGATCCTCCGACCCCATCTACTCCGACCCCATCTGGGAGGCCTAGAAGGGCCCCTGAAACCAAATCCGGCGACGAACATCCGGCCCATGTTCCTTTGGACCAGCTCGCTTCATTGCGCGGCGCCCTCCCAGGGCCCCAGGGGGGAAATGGGAGGGGGCAGGCCGTTTGGCCTCGCATATCATCTTCTTGCTGGCTCTTGCGAATCGACGCCGCCCGACGCCGGGCGACGCCACTTCGGCGCTGATCGACGCGGGATCGGCACCTCCTGTTCGACTGCCAGACTCTAGCACAGGCTAACGCACTCTGGAAGCGGACTCCGAGGACATACACAAGGCTCCCGCGCGTTGCTAGTTGCCGAGCCCCTTTCTCTGGCCGAGCACGGGGGGTGCACGGGCAGGCCACATCTCGGAGGCCTGGGCAGGTGCAGTCGGGCCTAGGCCTGAAGAGCATCCCTGGAGAAGACGAGGCCCTCCCGTCGCCCAGAACGAGAACGGAGCATCCAAGGATACCCCCCCCAGGATGCACAAGAAGAGCGTCCCACGGGCACGAAGAACACGAGGGTACGGGTACCCTCCCCGAACCGACCTCGATCTTATGTCTCGGTCCGACGGGTCATCTTTCGGCCCCCGAGGAAGCCCAAAGATTGCCACCATATCGCCGAGAGCGGGATCATTCCTCTTCCCTCGGTGGAGGCACATCGTCTGGCCTCCCTTCCACCTGCCCGCCCGTCCCGCCGGCCCCAGCCTCCCGCCTGTGCGTTCGCCGTCATCGGCCTGCTTCTCCCCTCCTCTTCCCCCTGCGCTGGACAGCACACCCTTCCCGTCCCGGGCACGGTGGCAGGAAAATTGCACAGGCCCCGTTGCGCGGGAGCCTAGAGTGAAGCGCGATTGTCTTCGCTCTGGTGATGCTTTGTAAGGTCGCAGCGGCCCCGAACTCACCGCCGATCTTGGTGTTACTGTAATGTCAACCTCCACGGGCACCGGAAGGGGGGCAGCTTTGGACGCCCGAAATAGGGACGGGCAACTGGGTACGGTGCCCAACAGCAAATTTTGTCCAAAGCCGCAGACGGCCGCTGTTGGGCAGGCGGCCTTCTGCCTCAAACAAATGGACAAAGTCCGCGGCGACGCCGACAGAGAGCCATGTCCAAAATGAACAAGACTTGCTGTCGGTCTCGGGGGCATAAATACTGTCCTGGGTCAATGCAAACCCGGGTCATCCAGACCTTCCAGGATCCTGCAGGATGCTACGAGATCCTGCACGCGAGCCCGGGGTCAGTGCACCCTTGGCCCTGCGGGATCCTGCAAGATCCAGCGCTCTAGCTGACCCCCGTTTGCATTGACCCCCGTCCCTTGAGCCCAAAAGGTCTTTGTACTCATTCTTCCCGCCTCCTCCTCCTCCTCCTTCTCCTCCTCCTCCTCATCATCATCATCATCATCATCATCATCATCATCATCATCATCATCATCATCAGCATCAGCATCAGCATCAGCATCAGCATCATCATCATCATCATCATCATCATCATCATCATCATCATCATCATCATCATCATCATCATCATCATCATCATCATCATCATCATCATCATCATCATCATCATCATCATCATCATCATCATCATCATCATCATCATCATCATCATCATCATCATCATCATCATCATCATCATCATCATCATCATCATCATCATCATCATCCATCTCCTCCTCCACCCCTCCTTCCCCTCCTCCTCCTCCTCCTCCTCCTCTTCCTCCTGCTCCTCCTCCTCCTCTCCACCACCACCTCCTCCCCCCCCCTCCTCCTCCCCCTCCTCCTCCACCTCCCCCCCCTCCTCTCCTCCTCCTCCTCCTCCGCCTTCTCCTCCTCCTCCTCCTCCTCCTCCTCCTCCTCCAACTCCTCCTCCAACTCCTCCCCTCCTTTTGCATCTCCTCCCCCTCCTCCTCGCCCCCTCCGCCTCCTCCTCCTCTCCTCCTCCTCCTCCTCCTCCTCCTCCTCCTCCTCCCCCTCCTCCTCCTCCCCTCCTCCTCCTCCTCCTCCTCCTCCTCCTCCTCCTCCTCCTCCTCCTCCTCCTCCTCCTCCTCCTCCTCCTCCTCCTCCTCCCCATCGTCCAGAGCAGCAGCCGTGCCCGGAGCAGACCCGGAGCCGCAGCGGCAGGGGGCCCGGCCCCTGGCCGCCGCGAGATACCCGGGGCGTGCGGCCGCCCCGGGGCCTGCGGAAGACGCAGGGCCCGGGGGGGCCCCCAAAAAGCGCTGGGCCCGAGAGCAACTCTTTCAAGTCGGGCGTGTCCCTCCACAGGAGGATGTGTTCAAAAGCAGTTCAAGAATAGGCTGGGGGCGATTCTTCCCACAATATTTTGAGCCTTCTTGAGCCATGTTTTACCTTTTCCTTTCAAATTCGCCCGCAGGGGGACATGCCCGAGCTAAAGCAACTCCGGCCCACAAAGCGCTGGGTCCGACAGCAACTCCTGGGGGGTGAGCGTTTTTTTATTCGGCGTTTTGACTATGGGCGGAAGCGGGGGGAGGAAGGGGGGGGGTCTGGCTCCGGTCCTCTGCTTCGCGCGACTGTTTGCGGCAGTGCGTCCTATGGGGAGGCTCCACTGGCTCGAAACAGGCGACAAAAAAAGCCAAGATCTACTCCATGGAGGGGCGGGGAGGGGGGGTGCGAGGGCCCGCGCCGTCGTTCGGCAAAACAACGAATGAAAAAACGTCCACCAACTCCTGGAGGTCTTCGTAAGAACGAAGATGAGTGGACAGGCCTCGAGCTGAGCGGTGCGTCCCGTCTTCGTTCTGCCTTCGTTCCCCCTCGCCTCCGTGTCTTCCTTCCGCCCGCGCCGCGAAGCGGGACCGAAACGAGGAAACAACCCACGAGATCGCCGGGAAGCACTGTTGGGCTCCAGCCCTGCGCCTGGAGCCTTGGGGGCGGCTCCGAGGTGGCCCGGTGCTGGCCCCAGCCGGCCGGGAGGGCGGGCGGGCTCGCGGTGCTCGGCTCGGGCACGCGTGGTGGCCTGCTTCGACCTGCGTGGGCCGCTCTCGGACCCCAGGGCGGTCAAGAACGGATCCGGGGTGGAGCACTGCACCAGCTGGCCTCGGGAGCGGCCCAGGGACCGATCTTGAACGGGTTTGGCTGCGCCCCCTCCTTCTGACCAATCGTCCAGTGTCCCGGCCAGTCTAGGACCCCCCGGCCGTCTCCAAGCTGGGAGGTCTTAGAGAGAGAACAATCGGGGGCCGTTCGGCCCGATTGAGGTGATTGCGTGATGCTCGACCCCGAACCAAAAAAACAGGGCTGTCCATGTTGGACATACATAGGCAACTCTCCGTCGCTGTATGGTTGATGATGAGCCGCGTCTACATCCCATAGCAGGGGGGCTGGAAAGGGGCATGCCTCTGCTTGACACGAGCCTTGCCCCGATTTGCGACCGCCGCGATCGCCGCGGTGACCTCCAAGACGGCTCGGGTCCAAATATCACGCAACGATTGAGGGGCAACTAAGCTAAGCCAAGGATGAAGCCGAATTGAACGGGACACAGCCGAGTTGCACGGGATCAGGCCTGTTTTGGACCGCGGATATACCAGCGACGATACTGGAAGTAGCCTCACAGGACTTGCATCCGAAGGACCTCAAGTGCTGGGGGAGGGCGGGGGAATTTGTCACACAGCCACGTAACTGGGACCTGGACAATATCAGACCAGGACAACTAGGGGATCTCTGAGATCCTGTGGTTCTGGAGGACAAACGCAGTGTCTCTAGGCCGCTGAAGCACACGTCATGCACCCTTGGCTGAGGAGGGCCGACTGGCACTGTCCACCCGATCGCCCCTCGCTCTTCGCTTCCGTCATGAGATCAACCGCGTGCGTATTACCTGTGGGGCAGCAGCCCCTGAGGCAGAACATCTGTTCATTGCAAGACTCCTGGTCCACCCCTCCTGCCAAGAGTCGGCAAGTCGGCGGCGCAACCGGGGCGGAGTGAGAAGGGGCGGGCCTTCTCAGAAGGCTCAGAAGTCCCCTGGCCTTCCGAGAAGCTTTCTAAGCACTCCACGAGGACACAGAAAACTTCTCAGAAGGCACGAGGGCTTCTGAGAAGCCCCACCGCCTTCGGAGAGGGCCTTCTCATTCTCACTTCCCCTCATCGCTCGTCGCCGATCAGTGCAAGACTCATGGTCCACCACTCCTGCGAAGACCATATGCGCGCGGGCCTAACATTTCGACACTGGCGCCGATCGCAGGGGCGTACGAAGGGAGCACGAGGGCCTTGGGCTCCTCCGCTGGCTCCAGCTGTTGCCGACATCGACGCGCTCCTCCAAAACGCGACCACGGCATCCCAACTCGATTTTGAGCTGGCCGACATGATTTCGGCGGGCGCCCGTAGATTTGTGCTCAAACCCAGCTGCGGGTCTCCTGTGGCCTCCTCAGCGTCCTCTGATGCGCCCCGGCATCGCCTGCCAGCGCGGATGTCCCGCCACGAACCGGCGCGCACGGCAACGGCCGGGCGCTTCATTACTGGTGAAGGTGTCGACGGCAGAGCTCGAGGAGTCGACCGCTGCTTGAGCACGGACGACTTGGCGGCGCGAGGCTGAGGCAGAGGCGACCCCTGTCCCCGACTTCGTGGGGCTTCGAACGGACAAACAATGTGGGGCCAAACCCGGGGATGCACGAGGGGGGGGCGTGCATCCTCGGAAGGGGTGCGTCCGAAGAGCCCCCCATTGGGGTTTATCCTCGAGTTTCCCTTCTTCCCCGAGATCCGACGTTACCACAAAAGTGCAACATCGCAGGAGGAGGGGAAGAGGAAGGGGAAGGACCCCGGCGGGCCCGCGACCCCCACGGAGCCCAGACGGGGTCACCGTCACAAGGAACTCGGGCGCAGGGTAAGCAGGGCGAATCACGCGGGGCTCCTCCCCCATTCCTCGCCCAGCTCTTGTCTCCAGGTCGAGTCTTTGAGAGACCTCGGCGGGGCCGCCTGGCACACACGCACACACACACACACCACACCACAACACAACACAACACAACACAATACAACACAACACAACACGACGCAACGCAGCACACACAACACAACACAACACAACACAACACAACACAACACAACACAACACAACACAACACAACACAACACAACACAACACAACACAACACAATACAACACAACACACACGCACACACACACGACGGGACCTGCCAGCCCGAGGTCTGACGCAGGCTGAGACAGGGCAGGGCAGGTACGAAGTCGGCCAGGGATAAATTGGGGATTTCTGAGATCTGGCGGTTCTGGAGGATGTATCGGGCGCGGCGGCCCGTTACATCCTGGCATGCGATACCTTGATTTCTTGATACGGGGTCCAATGGACCACTACCATATGTAGGACGGGGGAGAAGGGAGGATGAGGAGGTCCTCCTCCTCCTCCTCCTGCATATGGTAGTGGTTGTGGAAAATGGGCCCATCATCGCAAGCGTGGCTTTTTCCTGGGCCGCCCCAGCATGGCAAGCTCCCGCGGCAACAAAACGGCCATGCACGTGGATGTCTCCGTGCTGCAACGTCGTGGCCCCACGGGCCGCGCCCACCAAAACGCCCCGGCGAACGGCCTCCGGGGGCTCGAAACAACTCGGCGCGGCCCACGGCGGTTGACGCCGGTTTACGGGTGCTACGCTACGGGTGCTACGCTACGGGTGCTACGCCTACAGCTTGTCCAGGTAGTCGTGGAGGGCCGGGATCTCGACCTTGATGTTCTTGCGCTTCCGAACGGCCAGGACCAACTCGTTCATCTTGCTCCCCACCTCCATGGCGTTGCCTGGCATGTTCTCCCAGTGGTCGAAGACGCACTGGGGGAAAGCCTGACCAGAGGTCGCCTGCCGCAGCGCAGAGACGAAGCCGAAGGACTCGGACACCGGCAGGTACGCCTTGACCTGTATCAGAGGCGTGCCTTCGCGAGGGTTCTCCTCGAACACACAGCCGCGGCGCAGATTCATGCAATTGTACACGCCGCTCATTGCCTCTTGGGGGCAGGTGATCTCCACGAGGAAGACGGGCTCCTGCAGCGTCGGCTTGCCGAGCATTTCAGCCGCGAAGCACGCGCGTCGCGTGGGCGGCATGATCTGCCCTGCGCCGCGGTGGATGGAGTCGGTGTGCAGGGTGCAGTCTGTGAGATTGAAACGGATGCCGCGCATGTTCTCCTCGCACAGGGGGCCCTCCTTGGTGGCCCACTGGAAGGCGCTATTCACGTGCTCCTTGATTTCCAGGAGGTACTGGATGGCCTGCGTGACGTCAACGACAACGTTTGCGCCCTCGGTCTCTGGACCCCAGCACCAGATCTTGCGCGCCGCGGACTCGTCCCAGTCGTACTTCTCACGGAAGAGTTTCGCGCGCTCCTTCGCATCCGCCTTGGGGCCGAGCTTGCCGTCCTCGATGTCCTTGCTGATCTCTTCTGCCATCGGCTCCGCCTCCAGGTAGATACGGTTGTGCTTGTTCGGTGACTTGGCCAAGGCCGTCTGCGTGGATGTTTCGGAAACGGTCTCGCGGTAGGAGACGACGGGGTCGGAGACGATGAAATCACACTGCGCGTACTCCTCGCGGAGGTCTTTGAGGCAGATCTCGACGTGCAGCTCGCCGCAGCCAGCGATCACGTGCTCCCCGCTCTCCTCGGTCGTGCAGATAACCAGCGGGTCGGACTTGGAGAGCTTCTTGAGGCCCTCAACAAGCTTGGGCAAGTCCTTGCCGTCCTTCACTTTCACAGCCACCTTGACCACGGGCGACACGCTGTACTTCATATCGGCGATGTTGTGGGCGTCCTCGATGGTGGTAATGGTCCCAGACTTGAGGAGGTACTGGTCCACACCCACCAGGGCCACGGTGTTGCCGCAAGGGACATCGGCGATCTGCTCGACGGACCTGCCCATCATCAGCACGGTGCGCTGGATGCTTTTGACGTTGAGGTCCTCCTTGCTTCCTGGCGTGTAGTGCGGGCCCTGGATTCGCACCTTCTGCCCGGTCGCGATGGTGCCGCTGAAGACGCGGCCGAAGGCGTGGAAGCGGCCCTTGTCGCTGGTGGGCACCATCTTGGACACGTACATCATCAGCCCTCCATCTTTGTCGCAGGCGCGGATTGCGTTCGCCGCTGCGTCGTCCATGGGCCCCTCGTACAGATTCTCCACGCGGTACTTCTGCGCCTGACGAGGGGACGGCAGCTTGGAGACGATCATGTTGAGGAGCGTGTCGGCTGCGTTGATCCAAATCTGCATCGAGCGCTTCATCAAAGGCTTGCCAGTCAGGGCCCTGTCATCGCCCTTGAGGACGATGCCGAGCGTCTCCATCATCTTCGAGTACTTGTCCTTCTGGTCATCCATGATCGCACGCATCAGCTGGTTGATCGGGGTCATGATGAACTGGCAGAAAGCTCGAGGAAGCGGTTTGTCGCACCCCTCGGGCTGCATAACGTTGGTCCAAGTCTTCTTCTTGGCGTTGAAATAGGACTCTCCCCACAAGCGCTTCATCATCTTGTCCTTGTCAACTCCCATCTTCGCGGCGTAGATCTTCGCGAAACGCTCCACATTGAACCCCCATCCATGCAGGCCACTCCCGAAGGCCACCGTGCCCTTGTCAGGGTTCACCTGGTTGTCTCCCATCAGCTCGTCGTTGTATGTTGCAATGATCACGTTCACATCCTCGATTGCCTTGCGGAAGCGCTGATACATGTCCTCGGGCTCCATCTGCAACTCCAGAATGCAGCGGTCCACCTTGTTCACAAACAAGCACGGCTTCACGCGCTCCGCCAGTGCCTGGCGCAACACAGTCTCCGTCTGCACCGCGCAGCCCTCGATGCAATCGACGACGACCATGGCGCCGTCAGTGATGCGGAGGGCGGCCGTGACCTCAGAAGAGAAGTCCACGTGGCCAGGGGAGTCGATGAGGTTGATCAGATGCGGCTTGGCGCCCTTGCCATCGTCATCATCATATTCGAAGCCCGCCAACCCCGCTCGCCGAGGGTGAAAAGGCATAAGAGAGGATTGGCTGTCCCCCTCCCCCATGTCCCCCTTCCCGGCGTCCAAAACCCCGCGAAGGCACCTCGGGGCCCTCGAAACCTTCACATGCACCCTCCGTGGCCCCCAAGATTCAATCTAAGGTGGCGCAAGGAGGGCTCCAACACTTCAGAAAGGCCTCAAGAACATCAAATCCGCCGACCCTTCTGGCGTGTGTGAAACGTTTCTCCATTCGAACCGTCGTCGTCGCCGCTCCCTCCCCAAGCGATTCCGCCAAACGGAAATCAAGCAACGCCGAATATTGGTTCGAGAAGGAGCCCGCTCCCTTGGATCCCTCCTGGGGGGAAGGGGTCGCCGGGGGTGTCCCTGGGGGGAGGGGGTCCCGGGGGGTCGTGGCCTCCGCCCCGGGGGGCCTCTCCCTGTGGACCGGGGGGTCAGAAGGGGCGGCCTCCCCCCCCACCCCCGCCTCTCCCCACTGCGGACACGGGGCCCACCACCACCACCGCTCCCCCTTCCTCCGAGCAGCCTCCCCCCCCCACCACGGAGGTACCTTCCTCACGCTGCTCTGCTGCCGCGGGGTGCCGGCTTGTTTCCCCACGTGCCTCCGAGAGGCCTCAGATCCGCTGAGAGGCGGCTCCAAGTGACCACGGAGCTTCCCAAGCAGTCTCCCAAGAGGCCCCCCCAAAAAAGAGCCCAAGAGGATCCCAAGAGAGCTCCAGGAAGGGCTCCAGAGCGTCAACATCGTCGTCGTCGCCGCCGTCGTTGTCGTCGTCTTCCCCCTTCAGGGTCGGCGGCACCAGCCGTCAGGCCTTCCCAATGGCCTGACAAGACACCCCAAGAGGCCCCGAAGACGCCCCAAGAGAGCCCCAAGAGGCAAACACCATTGATGTCTTCTAATTGTTGAATGAAGTACGCGTTCTCGCGTTTTCGAGCTTCGGAAAACGCTAAAAACGTCCCGAAAGGCTGCCCAAATCGGCCCAGGACTGCCCAAGAGGACGCCAAGACTGCCCAAGAGGCCCCAAAGACGGTCCAAAAAACCTCAAGAGGGCCCCGCGAAGGGGAACTAATAGGGGCCCTGGAGGGCATCAACAACCGAAGCCCTGAGAAAACCGAGGCCCCTAAGTGGCCACCAAGAAGCTCCGCAACAGACGCGGACGAAGGGGAGACAATCAACAACAACCAAGACACGCAGGCAGCACGACGGGAAACGGCGAACAGCACATACGAATTCGGAAGCCGCACATATCCTCTTCTAGGGCTGGGGATCTGGAATGGCGTAAGCCTTTTGAGTACAGGGAGACTCCAGTACTTTTGATAGTCACACCACGCTCCTGCTCGTCTGCCCTTGTGTCGGTGAAGCGTGCATCTCCTGCTGCTTTTGCAGAGATGATGCCAGCCTTGCAAATGAGGGAGTCCGTCAGCGTGGACTTCCCGTGGTCCACGTGTGCGATGACAGACATGGAGCGGATACTGTCTGTCGCATCCATGATGGTCCGGATCTGCTCCGTTGTAAAGTTCGGCATGGTTGAAAACTCCGGAACAAGCTAAGACCCGGGTCGAAAATACACTAGATACCGCGTGGCCTCAGGAATTAAACCTTCGAAACGAAACGGCTATAGATGTCTGGCAATCCTCACCATGTGTTCCCGAAACAAGGATTGCAATGAGGGGCTCTTCTTTGTGCTCGAATGGAATGGTGACGCTGGCCAGGCTGATGAGGGTGCTGTTGAGGACGATGACGGAATGCGAGCGCGCTGAAATTTGACGAGGGCGACGGCATCGACGATGAAGGCAGCGGAAATACTGACGACGGTGATGATGATGATGATGATGATGATGATGATGATGATGATGATGATGATGATGTTGATAGATACATGGCAATGATGGCGCTGATGATGGTGATGATGTTGATGATGTTGGTGATGATCGTGATGATGACGAGTGAGGATGGTGAGCAAGTGCGCGCTCGCAGAAACTCAGACTTCGTTGAATTTCCATTGGGGAGCATGTGGTGCTCGCATTAGTTTGAACACTCTGTGTTGACATGCTAAGAGAACAATTTATGCTGAAAATATTTCGGCGTGCGCGCGCGGATACGCGCACGTGTGGCCCGAAACAAATGCTTAATAGATTCGGCGGGCGCGCGCGCGCTTGGTGGAACGTGTTCGACATGCGCGCCCGTGAGGCCCGCATGGTACGATTTGGCCGCGTCGCTAAAGCCTACGGCCCACGTGCGATCGCAGAAAGTGTGCGCGAGAAGAAGTCAGACAGTCTGAACGTGTTTTTGTCAATAACCATGCCTTAAAGTTGTGCGACCAGCTTGTTTCAGGTCGGGCATGTCCCCCTACAGGCGGGCTTTGGGCGAACCATTAAAACATACCAACAACAAATACCCCACACAACACAGAAAATACTAAACCAAATCGTCCCCAGACGATGTTTTTTAATACTATGTTTGAACATTCCCTCGGCCCACATAGGGAACATCTCCTTCGCCTTCTCCTACTCCCTTCCACCTTAATCCCCCTTCTCCTCCTCCTCCTCCTCGTATTCGTCGTCATCGTCTTCAGGGTCGGCGTCATCGTCCTCCTGTAGAGGGGCGTGCCCGACTTAAAGCTCGAACGGACAAACATGGTTTTCGCATGCGCGCGCGGCGGCCACGAGGGATTCCAGAACAAAAACACATACCAGATCAGCGCACGCGAGCCGCAGATCAGCATTTGCAAGACTTGGCGGGGGATATCGGAGGTCGGGGGGGTGAGGTCGAAATGGGACGGGGGGAGCCCCCCACACCGGGAAATCGGTTTCGGTTTCGAGCTGGTGCCGCGCGATATCGTGCGAGGCGAAGCTGCGTGGGCGGGCGAAAGGAATGAACCCTCCCCTGGCTAACGAGCCGCCAGACCAAAAGACCCCCCCCCCTTGTTGGCCAACAATTGACGGGGTTCTCCCGTCGTGTTGTCCCGATGGTGTCCCATGGTGTCCCGTGGTGTCCCGTGGTGCCCCGTAATGTCCCACGGTGTCCCGATGGTGTCTTGCTGGCGTCCCGATGGTGTCCCGATGGTGTCCCGATGATGTCCCGATGGCGTCCCGATGGTGTCCCAGTGGTGTCCCGATTGGTGTCCCGTCGGTCTCCCGTCGGTGTCCCGTCAGTGTCCCGTAGTGCGATCAATAGTGAGATCGGTAGTGAGATCGATAGTGCGATCGATAGTAATACCGATAGTGAGAGTGATACATCCCCAGGCCGATTGTTTCCTCTTGGAGTAGAAACTGTTAAACACTCAATATCTGTACGTATAGTTGGATCCGTTTTCGGGTCTGCAAAAGTCTAGTGGACCGTATTTCTGCGCTGGGCGGATCCAATTTCCAATGGAATCGAAAACACTGGATCCATGTATTTGCCTGGAACAACTATTACATGCACTAGTTACTTGTATCCCGAACCTAGGGGCAATGAAATCCACAAGGCACTGCGCGTGACACATATCGCTCTGATTATACGAGGATTGGGTTTTCCTGTCCTCCTCCTCCTCATCATCATCTTCATCTCATCCTCATCCTCATCCTCATGATCCTTATGATCCTCATGATCCTCATGATCCTCATGATCACCATCACCATCATCATCATCATCCTCATGATCCTCATGATCCTCATGATCCTCATGATCCTCATGATCCTCATGATCACCATCATCATCATCATCATCATCATCATCATCATCATCATCATCATCATCATCATCATCATCATTGTCATAGTCATTATCCTCATCGCCACCGTCGTCACCACCAGCTCGAGCGTCACTGCGGGCTCCCGCCCACTCCCACAACACCCTCATACCCTTGACAACGGAAGCAATGAAGGGCTCGATTGTAACTGCGGGCCCCGCCCACTCCCAAAACTCCCTCAATAACCTTGGGCAGCGTGAGCGTCACAACGGGCGCACATCCACTTCTGTCCCCAATAACAATGATTACGCCACCGAATAACCCCACATACTTAATTTAAACATGATGTGCTTGTTGATGTTTTTCCCCAAACAGTTTGCTGAACGGGGTGCTGTTGTGATAGAAGCTAACTCCGGCCGAGGGAAAGCTAAGCAGAGACATCCTCAAACAAATGTGGTGGTCCGGCCCGTTTCGCCTGAGACATCCTCACAACTCTCGTTTCTGAGTTGTCCGGGATTGAGCGTTTCGCCTGAGACATCCTCGAAAAGTTGCGCTCCGGGACGCCGCGCGAGAGGTGGTCCGGGCCGTTTCGCCTGAGACATCCTCAAACCGGGACGCCGCGCGAGAGGTGGTCACATCCTCGAAACTCTGAGCCCCGAGGTGCCGTGCGAGAGGTGGTCCGGCCGTTTCGCCTGAGACATCCTCGAAAAGTTGCGCTCCGGGACGCCGCGCGAGAGGTGGTCCGGGCCGTTTCGCTTGAGACATCCTCGAAACTCTGAGCCCCGAGGTGCCGTGCGAGAGGTGGTCCGGGCCGTTTCGCCTGAGACATCCTCGAAACTCTGAGCTCTGCGATGCCTTGCGCGAGGTGGTCCGGCCTATTTCGCCTAAGACATCCTCGAAACTCTGACTTCGGAGATGCCGCGCGAGAGGTGGTCCGGCCCGTTGCGCTTGAGAAATCCTCGAACTTCTAAGCTCTGAGATGCCCTGCGCGAGGTGGTCCGGCCCGTCTCGCCTGAGACATCCTTGCAATTCTGAGCTCTGAGATGCCGTGCGCAAGGTGGTCCGGTCTGTTTCGCACAAGACATTCTCGCAACTCTGAGCTCTCAGATGCTGCGCGAGAGGTGGTCCAGCCTGGGCGCCCAGAAGACCACATGTGACATATCCTCCATGGGACCCTGCGAGCCTCAGGAGGCCCCAGAGAGGTCCAGGAGGCCGCAGGACGCCCAGGACAGGCCCCAGGGGCCCCCAGGAGATTCCCAGGAGGCTCCCAGGAGGCCCCAGGAGGCCCTCTATCAGAACGTGTCAAGTTAATACACATCCAGTGTCGATTCGTTGATTTTTCCTGCTCTTGTGCCCCCCCCTCCATTTTGAGGGGCCCACGCGGCCACAGGTTAGATATCCCCCCTGGGAGCCCCAAGAGCCTTCAGGAAACCTCAGGTGGAGTTCAGGAGGCCACAGGAGGCCCAGGAGGAAGCTCCAGGAGGTCACCAGGAGGCCCCAGGAGGCACCAGGAGGCCGCAGGACGCCCAGGACAGGCCCCAGGGGTCCCAGGAGGCACCAGGAGGCCGCAGGATTCCCAGGAGGCTCCCAGGAGGCCCCAGAGGCTGCCTATCAGAACGTGTCAAGTTAATACACATCCGGTGTCGATTCGTTGATTTTTCCTGCTCTTGTGCCCCCCCCCCTCCACTTGGAGAGGCCCAAATGGCCACAGGTTAGATATCCCGGCTGGGAGCCCCAAGAGCCTTCAGGAAGCCCCAGGTCGGGTCCAGGAGGCCACAGGAGGCCCAGGAGGAAGCCCCAGGAGGTCCCCAGGAGGTCCCAGGAGGCCCCAGGAGGCCCCCGCAACTCGGAGCTCTGAGACGCCGCGCTCGAGGTGGTCCGGCCCGTTTCGCCTGAGACTTCCTCGCACCACGTTTCGCCAGAGACATCGTCGCAACTCTGGGGTCCGAGATGCCGCGCGCGAGGTGGTCCAGCCCGTTACGCTGGACACATCCTCGCAACTCTAGGCTCCGAGATGCCGTTCGGGATGAAGAGGAGGTGGAGGAGGAGGAGGAGGATGAGGAGGAGGAGGCATGTTTTAACATGCCATGCCAGCCCGCACTGGACAGGCACGCAATCGACCTTGGAAACCGCAGTGGGTCGAAAAACCCTGTTTGGGGATACTGCACTCCGGCTATAATTAATCTATGCGCAATCCTGCGTTCTGAGCCCTCGTCGCGAATGTTTCCCTATGTGTCATCCAACGCCATATTGCTTGCCACGCTTTGCGAGCCCGCAACGGATAGAAAGACCACCCCCAGCGCACCCCCTGTCGTGTCGAGGAAGTGCCACGCCTGCCACGCTTTGCGAGCCCGCAGCGGATAAGGATACCACCCCCAGCGCACTCCCTGTGGTGTCGAGGAAGTGCCACGCCTGCCACGCTTTGCGAGCCCGCAACGGATAGGGAGACCACCCCCAGCGCCCCCCCCCCTGTGGTGTCGAGGAAGTGCCACGCCTGCCACGCTTTGCGAGCCCGCAGCGGATACATATACCACCCCCAGCGCACCCCCTGTGGTGTCGATGAAGTGCAACGCCTGCCACGCTTTGCGAGCCCGTCAAGGATAGGGAGACCAACCCCAGCGAATCACCTGTGGTATCGGGGAAGTGCCACGCCTGCCACGCGTTGCGAGCTCGCAGCGGATAAGGAGGCCATCCCCAGCGCACCCCCTGTGGTGTCGAGGAGATGCCACGCCTGCCACGCTTTGCGAGCCAGGAACGGATAGCGTCCCCACCCACAACTCCCCCCCCCTGTGGTGTCGGGGAAATGCCACGCCTGCCACGCTTTGCGAGCCCGAAACGGATAGCGTCCCCACCCGCAGCTCCCCCCTGTGGTGTCGAGGAAGTGCCACGCCTGCCACGCTTTGCGAGCCCGAAACGGATAGCGTCCCCACCCACAGCTCCCCCCCCCTGTGGTGTCGAGGAAGTGCCACGCCTGCCACGCTTTGCGAGCCCGAAACGGATAGCGTCCCCACCCACAGCTCTCCCCTGAGGTGTCGTGGAAGTGCCACGCCCGCCACGCTTTGCGAGCTCGAAACGGATAGCGCCCCCGACCGCACATGCTTCCCCCCCTGAAGGTTGTCAGGGAATGCCACGCCTAGCCCGCTTTGCGAGCCCTGAAACGGATTAGCGTCCCCTACCCACAGCTTCCCCGCCCGATGATTAGTTCGAGGAGAGGTGCCACGCTCGGTGGTGTCCACAGCCTGTTGTGGCGAGACCGGAAACGGAATAGCGTCCCCACCCACAGCTCCCTCCGTCCACCCTGCTTGTGTTGCAGGCATAGATGCAAACGCCTGCCACGCGTTGCGAGCCCGTGAAAACGGATAGCGTCCCGCCACCCAAGCTTCCCCCCTCCTGTTGGTGTCGAGGAAAGTGCCCACGCCAGCCCCGAAACGGATAGCGTCCCCACCCACAGTTCCCCCCCTGTGGTGTCGAGGAAGTGCCACGCCTGCCACGCTTTGCGAGGCCGCAACGGATAGGGAGACCACCCCCAGCGCACCCCCTGTGGTGTCGAGGAAGTGCCACGCCTGCCACGCTTTGCGAGGCCGCAACGGATAGCGTCCCCACCCCCACAGCAATCCCCCCTTGTGGTGTCGAGAAGTGTGCCACGCCCTGCCACGCTTTGCGAGCCCGCAACGGATAGGGAGACCACCCCCAGCGCACCCCCTGTGGTGCCGAGGAAGTGCCACGCCTGCCACGCTTTGCGAGCCCGAAACGGATAGCGTCCCCACCCACAGCTCCCCCCCTGTGGTGTCGAGGAAGTGCCACGCCTGCCACGCTGTGCGAGCCCGCAACGGATAGCGTCCCCACCCACAGCTCCCCCCTGTGGTGTCGAGGAGGTGCCACGCCTGCCACCCGTTGCAAGCCCGAGACGGATAGCGTCCCCACCCACAGCTCCCCCCCTGTGGTGTCGAGGAAGTGCCACGCCTGCCACGCTTTGCGAGCCCGAAACGGATAGCGTCCCCACCCACAGCTCCCCCCCTGTGGTGTCGAGGAAGTGCCACGCCTGCCACGCTTCGCGAGCCCGAAACGGATAGCGTCCCCACCCACAGCCCCCCTGTTGGTTGCGCAGCCCGAAACGGATAGCGTCCCCACCCACAGCTCCCCCCTGTGGTGTCGAGGAAGTGCCACGCCTGCCACGTTTTGCGAACCCGAAACGGATAGCGTCCCCACCCACAGCTCCCCCATGTGGTGTCGAAGAAATGCCACGCCTGCCACGCTTCGCGAGCCCGAAACGGATAGCGTCCCCACCCACAGCCCCCCCTGTGGTGTCGAGGAAGTGCCACGCCTGCCACGCTTTGCGAGCCCGGAAACGGATAGCGTCCCCACCCACAGCTCCCCCCCTGTGGTGTCGAGGAAGTGCCACGCCTGCCACGCTTTGCGAGCCCGAAACGGATAGCGTCCCCACCCACAGCTCCCCCCCTGTGGTGTCGAGGAAGTGCCACGCCTGCCAGCCCGAAACGGATAGCGTCCCCACCCACAGCTCCCCCCCTGTGGTGTCGAGGAAGTGCCACGCCTGCCACGCTTTGCGAACCCGAAACGGATAGCGTCCCCACCCACAGCTCCCCCCCTGAGGTGTCGAGGAAATGCCACGCCTGCCACGCTTTGCGAGCCCGAAACGGATAGCGTCCCCACCCACAGCTCCCTCCCTGTGGTGTCGAGGAAATGCCATGCGTGCCACGCCTGTGCCACGCCTGTGCTGTGCTGTGCTGTGTTGTGTGCTGTGCTGTGCTGTGCTGTGCTGCTGTGAGCTGTGCTGTGCTGTGCTGTGATGTGCTGTGCTGAGCTGAGCTGAGCTGCGCTGTGCTGTGCTGAGCTGAGCTGTGCTGTGCTTTGCTGTGTGCTGTGCTGTGCTGTGCTGTGCTGCGGTGAGCTGTGCTGTGCTGTGCTGCGCTGTGCTGTGCTGAGCTGAGCTGAGCTGAGCTGTGCTGAGCTGTGCCGTGCCGTGCTGAGCTGAGCTGAGCTGTGCTGAGCAGTGCTGTGAGGAGGGGAGGTGTGAGGTGAGACGCGGGTGCGACGCGGCAGGGAAGAAAACCAGAACCCCACTATGCCGTGCTGAGCTGAGCTGAGCTGAGCTGTGCTGAGCAGTGCTGTGAGGAGGAGGGGAGGGGTGTGAGGTGAGACGCGGGTGCGACGCGGCAAGGAAGAAAACCAGAACCCCAGAACCCCACTAAGCATGTGGGGAATAAGCTCGACCGTCACCACGGGCACCCGCATGGCCTCCTGAACTGAGGACGACAATATGCCGGCATGCGGAAATACCGAGATCGATAGTGAGATCGATAGTGAGAGCGCTAGTGAAAGGGATAGTTAGATCGTTAGTGAGATTGATAATGGGATATGTTGTAAGATCGATGGTGAGGTCGATAGTGAAATCGGCAGGGCGAGTTTGATAGGGAGGTCGATGGTGATGTCCCGTTGGCATCCCGAAGTGAGATCGATAGTGAGGCAGATCCTGAGATCGATACTGAGATCGATAGTGAGATCGTTAGTGCGATCGAACGTGAGGTCGATAGTGAGATCACTAGTGAGATCGATATCGATATCGATAGTGAGAGGGATTCCGAGAGGAATCATGAGATCGATAGTGAGATCAATAGTGTCGCCGAGCGTGAGATCGGTAGTCGCAAGTGAGATCGATAGTGCGATCGATTGTGAGATCGATTGAGTGAGACGTTGGTTCCTCTCCCCACCCGAACCTCCTTATCACCCGAAAGGTGGTCGTGTAGGTACTGGACATCTAAAATTACGATCATGCCCAAGAAACAACCTTGGATGCAGAAGAAGCGGAGCGGGGCCGAAAACCCCTCACTCAATAGTTTGCAATCGTAAGCGATGAAGAACTTGCAGAAGCCGACTCCACAAAAAATGCTGACATCCCACCCGCCTACCCGCAGCCTGCGAGCAAAACCCTCATGCCCGTGATGTCACCGAGCGCACCCGCCGAGAGCACGTCCGAACGCGCACCCAAGTCCGTCTGGCAGGTCGCGAAGTGGTGGTGACGATGGTGACGTCCGCGACGCCAACGCCGATGGCGATGCCAGTGGTGGAAACATTGATGCCGACGATGATTCAAAGAAGGAACAGGTACCCATGATTACCGCTGCCCTTCGCCCGTTTTCCCCTTTTTCAGCCTCCTGGGAGGGCCTCGTCGCCACCGCTGGATTCGCCTCGAAATTCTGGTTAGAACGCACCCCGGGAGGGGTCCAGGGAGTAACGGGATCGGTACCTGTTGGTTCCCCAATGATGGCAATGCTGATTGGGACGATGCGATGTCGACGACGACGGCGGTGATGGTGATGAAGCTGATGGTGGTGGCAATGACAATGGCAACGATGACGCTGGACCTTCCAAATCCATGCCGGTACCGTCAACAATCCGTCGGCAAACGGGAGTCCTGGCAAACTCAAGTCTGCCGCAGCGGCTCAGACAAGGAAGGGCCATACCATCAACCGACTATTGCCGATTCCATAATTCATCAGGGCTTCGGACACCGACTGCCACCCTCCAGGCCCGAGATGCAAGGACACCACGGCGCCTGACTCGCAGGCGTTTTTTTGGTCTTTGGGCCCCCCTCATCTGGCAAGCTTCCGCGGCATCAAGAGAACCCTGTACATGGAGGTTCCCTCACAACGTCGTGGCTTCAAAAGCCGCGTCTACAAAAACGTCCCGGCTAATAATGCTCGACCATAAACTACGCGCGGCTCGAAACAACTCTACGCGGCCCACGGCGGTTGACTTCCATTTACTGGTGCTACGCCTACAGCTTGTCCAGGTAGTCGTGGAGGGCCGGGATCTCGACCTTGATGTTCTTGCGCTTCCGAACGGCCAGGACCAACTCGTTCATCTTGCTCCCCACCTCCATGGCGTTGCCTGGCATGTTCTCCCAGTGGTCGAAGACGCACTGGGGGAAAGCCTGACCAGAGGTCGCCTGCCGCAGCGCAGAGACGAAGCCGAAGGACTCGGACACCGGCAGGTACGCCTTGACCTGTATCAGAGGCGTGCCTTCGCGAGGGTTCTCCTCGAACACACAGCCGCGGCGCAGATTCATGCAATTGTACACGCCGCTCATTGCCTCTTGGGGGCAGGTGATCTCCACGAGGAAGACGGGCTCCTGCAGCGTCGGCTTGCCGAGCATTTCAGCCGCGAAGCACGCGCGTCGCGTGGGTGGCATGATCTGCCCTGCGCCGCGGTGGATGGAGTCGGTGTGCAGGGTGCAGTCTGTGAGATTGAAACGGATGCCGCGCATGTTCTCCTCGCACAGGGGGCCCTCCTTGGTGGCCCACTGGAAGGCGCTATTCACGTGCTCCTTGATTTCCAGGAGGTACTGGATGGCCTGCGTGACGTCAACGACAACGTTTGCGCCCTCGGTCTCTGGACCCCAGCACCAGATCTTGCGCGCCGCGGACTCGTCCCAGTCGTACTTCTCACGGAAGAGTTTCGCGCGCTCCTTCGCATCCGCCTTGGGGCCGAGCTTGCCGTCCTCGATGTCCTTGCTGATCTCTTCTGCCATCGGCTCCGCCTCCAGGTAGATACGGTTGTGCTTGTTCGGTGACTTGGCCAAAGCCGTCTGCGTGGATGTTTCGGAAACGGTCTCGCGGTAGGAGACGACGGGGTCGGAGACGATGAAATCACACTGCGCGTACTCCTCGCGGAGGTCTTTGAGGCAGATCTCGACGTGCAGCTCGCCGCAGCCAGCGATCACGTGCTCCCCGCTCTCCTCGGTCGTGCAGATAACCAGCGGGTCGGACTTGGAGAGCTTCTTGAGGCCCTCAACAAGCTTGGGCAAGTCCTTGCCGTCCTTCACTTTCACAGCCACCTTGACCACGGGCGACACGCTGTACTTCATATCGGCGATGTTGTGGGCGTCCTCGATGGTGGTAATGGTCCCAGACTTGAGGAGGTACTGGTCCACACCCACCAGGGCCACGGTGTTGCCGCAAGGGACATCGGCGATCTGCTCGACGGACCTGCCCATCATCAGCACGGTGCGCTGGATGCTTTTGACGTTGAGGTCCTCCTTGCTTCCTGGCGTGTAGTGCGGGCCCTGGATTCGCACCTTCTGCCCGGTCGCGATGGTGCCGCTGAAGACGCGGCCGAAGGCGTGGAAGCGGCCCTTGTCGCTGGTGGGCACCATCTTGGACACGTACATCATCAGCCCTCCATCTTTGTCGCAAGCGCGGATTGCGTTCGCCGCTGCGTCGTCCATGGGCCCCTCGTACAGATTCTCCACGCGGTACTTCTGCGCCTGACGAGGGGATGGCAACTTGGAGACGATCATGTTGAGAAGCGTGTCGGCCGCGTTGATCCAAATCTGCATCGAGCGCTTCATCAAAGGCTTGCCAGTCAGGGCCCTGTCATCGCCCTTGAGGACGATGCCGAGCGTCTCCATCATCTTCGAGTACTTGTCCTTCTGGTCATCCATGATCGCACGCATCAGCTGGTTGATCGGGGTCATGATGAACTGGCAGAAAGCTCGAGGAAGCGGTTTGTCGCACCCCTCGGGCTGCATAACGTTGGTCCAAGTCTTCTTCTTGGCGTTGAAATAGGACTCTCCCCACAGGCGCTTCATCATCTTGTCCTTGTCAACTCCCATCTTCGCGGCGTAGATCTTCGCGAAACGCTCCACATTGAACCCCCATCCATGCAAGCCACTCCCGAAGGCTACCGTGCCCTTGTCAGGGTTCACCTGGTTGTCTCCCATCAGCTCGTCGTTGTATGTTGCAATGATCACGTTCACATCCTCGATTGCCTTGCGGAAGCGCTGATACATGTCCTCGGGCTCCATCTGCAACTCGAGAATGCAACGGTCCACCTTGTTCACAAACAAGCACGGCTTCACGCGCTCCGCCAGTGCCTGGCGCAACACAGTCTCCGTCTGCACCGCGCAGCCCTCGATGCAATCGACAACGACCATGGCGCCGTCAGTGATGCGGAGGGCGGCCGTGACCTCAGAAGAGAAGTCCACGTGGCCAGGGGAGTCGATGAGGTTGATCAAATGCGGCTTCGCACCCTTGCCATCGTCATCATCATATTCGAAATCCACCGGCCCCCGCTCGCAGGGGGTGAAAAGGCGTGTGAGATGAGTTGCTGCCCCCCTCCCCCTTGCCCCACCCCCTGGGTTCCAAAAGCCAGTGGGCGGGGAGGGAGGCGGGAGCTCGCCGAAGCACCTCGGGGGCCCTTTGGAGCTTCCAGCTCCACCCTCCGTTCTCCAAGATGCCCAAGGTGCCCTTGAAGATGGCGCAAGACGGGCTCAAACACGCCAGAGAGGCCTCAAGAACATCAAATATGGCTTGGGAAGGTGGCCGAAGAGGCCCCAAAGGCGCCCCAAAAACACCCAAGAGGCCCCCAAGCTGCCACCAGAGGCCAGCACCAACCATTCACTTCACCGTTCGAATGATCTCCACGTTCTCATGGGGGACGCGTAGGAACCCCGGGGGGCCCTCCCCCACAAGATGGCCCCCAAGACCCTCAGCGTGCCCCCTAGTGGCCCGCAAGAAACGACCAGAGGACTCCAAGCATGCCCCGAGAAGCCTTGAAGAGGCTTCATCAAGGCCGTCCCCGAGGCTTCCAAGAAGCCCCGAGAAGTCCCGCAACAGACGCGGACGAAGAGGAGACCGTCAGCCACAACTGATGCATGCAGGCAACACGACGGGAAACGGCGAACAGCACATACGAAATTCGGAAGCCGCTTCTGAGGATCGGTGGAACGGCGTGAGCCTCTTGAATACAGAGAGACCCCGGTGCTTTTGATGGTCACACCACGTTCCTGCTCGTCAGCTCTTGTGTCGGTGAAGCGTGCATCTCCTGCTGCTTTTGCAGAGATGATGCCAGCCTTGCAAATGAGCGAGTCCGTCAGCGTGGACTTCCCGTGGTCCACGTGTGCGATGACAGACATGGAACGGATCGAATCTGTCGCATCCATGATGGTCCGGATCTGCTCCGTTGTGAAGTTCGGCATGGCTGCAAACCAAAATGGGATAAGACCTTGGTGGGAAATACACAGGGTGCCGCGTGGCCTCAGGAGTCGAACCTTCGACTCGAAACGGCCATGGATGTTGGGCTGCCCGCCACTTCCTCATCATATGCTCCCTAAGCAATGATCGCAAGGAATATGCTCTGAGTGCCGCGCTTTCCAAATGCGGTTCGGCTTCCTTCAGACTCACCTGCTCTGGGAACCAGGCCTTCCCGTCGCCGCTTAGGTTCCTACAGGTTCGCTGGCTCTGTGTGTCGCATTTTACCGTCGCCGCTCGGTTCCCTATGGGCTCACTTGCCCCCAAGTCAGACAATGCTTGGACACGCAGTTCTCAAAACTGTATCTGATGTTTCCTGGAGGACCATCTGACGTGGATGAACAGTGCAGCGTTTTGTGTTTGCCGCTTGGTAGCATGTAAGAACAACCTCAAGTTTACTTAAGAATTCGTAAGAGCGCGGGCGCAGGCTTCTTCTGCGAATTCGTATTGCGAGACCATGTGTTTTGTATATTTTCGGGGCATTCGATTTTGAAATCCTTGCGAAGGCATTGGCTTTTCAAGGATTTTGGCATGCGCGCGCGACAACGTGCGAAAGCACTTCGTCTTACCTCCTGCAAGGGGTTCTTGAACATTGATGACTTTTGATAAATAAGTGCGCGCACATAATCTATTTGTTGCAAGGGATCAGGGGGGACCCAATACCGGCCTGCGTGGAAGTCACATTTAGGATGGACGATAGGGCAGACTCACATGTAAATTGTCATATACGAGATCTCCGATAACTCCCTTACCTTAATTTGGTGGTGGGTGGTATCTCCGATATCTCTCTTAGAGCAGAGAAGATGTGTTGTGCCCGTGATGTTGTGCAACCTACCTGGTACAATCAATGGGGTGCAACATACGTGGCGCAATTTAATCTACGTTTTGCAAAATACGCAATGCCATATAAGGGCTGCATTCTATGTTGTGCGATCCGTGTGGTGCAATCTACAGATGTCGTCTATATGATTTATTCCGAGCAACCCATGTGGCGGCGACGGCGACGGCGGCAACATATCCGCCAGACCGCCAGACACGCCCAGACGACGGGCGGCGACGAGGCGGCGACGGGGCGGCGACGGCGGCAACATAGCCGTCAAACCGCCAGACAGGCCCAGACGACGGGCAACGACGAGGCGGCGACGGGGCGGCGACGGCGGCTGCACAGCCGCCAGACCGACAAAGAGGCCCAATTCCTTCTTCCAGAAGGAGGACCCCCTGAGTGCAAGCACTGTTTGGGGAGGTGCGTCCGAGCAGCCCCCCTGGGGTGTGTCCCCACGCTCCCCTTCGCATCCGAGCGTCTTGATTTTTTGGGGCCGACTCAGGGATCGGGGGCGAACGGTCGCCTGCAAGGCTGGATTCCGCTCACGTGCGGCCGCCCGCGGCCGTCCCAGGGCGCCGCGACCCGCTCCAGAGCGGGCTGGGACGCTCCGGGAGGGCAGGAGTGCTCCCCCGACGTCCGAGGCCCCCACTTCTTCCATGCGGTGCCCCCGGAAGTTGGGACCCTCTCCCCAGGGCCGGTTGTGCACCCCTGGGTCGCTTCCGGACAAGCCCGGGGCCCTGCGATCGCACCCAGAGGCCGAAGACTGCCAAAGCCTCTCATCGCAATTTCTTTTCGGGTCTTCCGCCAGGAGATGGCCCCCCAAAGCTCCCTGGCCGATGATCACCCTCGGACAGACGACCACGACCGAGCACACAACCACAGCGTGCCTGCGTGCCCAGAGAGAACGCACAAAAAACCGAGGGTCGAACCCCCGACGCAGGTCCGAGGAACGGCTCGAAAGCCAGAGTCCCTGATCGTGAGCCCGCCCGATCCTCCTCCGCGGCGGCGCAGCGTCGGCCCGATTGACGCGCGACGGGGTGCGCCAGCTCAGGCAGGCGGTGCCCCGTGCGTCACTGGCGCGCAGGGCGGGAGGGACACCGCGCAAGGGCAGGAGAGCGAGGAGGAAGGCCAGACCCGTCCAGACCAGGCCCGCCCACGCGCCACATCTAGAGAGGAGGAGGAGGAGGACCAGGAGTAGGAGGAGGAGGAGGAGGAGGAGGAGGAGGAGGAGGAGGAGGAGGAGGAGGAGGAGGAGGAGGAGGAGGAGGACCAGGAGGAGGAGGAGGACCAGGAGGGGAGGAGGAGGAGGAGGAGGGAGGAGGAGGAGGAGGAGGAGGAGGAGGAGGAGGAGGAGGAGGAGGAGGAGGAGGAGGAGGAGGAGGAGGAGGAGGAGGAGGGAGGGGAGGGAGGAGGAGGAGGAGGAGGGAGGAGGAGGAGGAGGAGGAGGAGGAGAGGAGGAGGAGGAGGAGGGACGAGGAGGAGGAGGAGGAGGACGAGGAGGAGGAGGACAGGAGAGGAGGACAGGAGGAGGAGGAGGAGGAGGAGGAGGAGGAGGAGGAGGAGGAGGAGGAGGAGGAGGAGGAGGAGGAGGAGGAGGGGAGGAGGAGGAGGGGGGAGGAGGAGGAGGAGGAGGAAGGAGGAGGAGGAGGAGGAGAGGAGGAGGAGGAGGAGGAGGAGGAGGAGGAGGAGGAGGAGGAGGAGGAGGAGGAGGGAGGAGGAGGAGGAGGAGGAGGAGGAGGAGAGGAGGAGGGAGGAGGAGGGAGGAGGAGGAGGAGGAGGAGGGAGGAGGAGGAGGAGGAGGAGGAGGAGAGGAGGAGGAGGAGGAGGAGGAGGAGGAGGAGGGACGAGGAGGAGGAGGAGGAGGAGGAGGAGGAGGAGGAGGAGGAGGAGGAAGGAGGAGGAGGAGGAGGAGGAGGAGGAGGAGGAGGAGGAGGAGGAGGAGGACGGGCCTCGGAAACGGCAGGGCAATTGTTTTGCCGTCTTCCGAAAAGCTGTCTCTGGAACACGAAGTTGGCAACATTCCACAAGCCCTTTGGGCGACAGGTGGTCTAAGGAGGGTTTTTCTTCCCTCTTCCACAACCCTTGTTCTCTTCGGGGGGGAAATTACCCCCCCCCTCTCACCGCCAGGAAACGACTCCCGGTCCCTACCACCGTCCTCACCACATCCCCAAGTGTTGTTCCCAGCACCACTGTCCTCACCACCGCTGTCCCCACTGGTTCCACCACCGCCCCTACTGTCCCCACCAGTGCCACCACTACTATCGCACTGTCCCCACTGTCCCCACCACTGTTCCCACCACGGCTCCACTCTCCCAACTTTCTCCACGGCCCCAACCACTGCCCGACTATCCCCACTGTCCCCACTGTCCCACTGACTCGTCCGCTGTCCCACTGAGCTGTCCCACTGTTCCCACCACTGTCCCCACCACTGTCCCACTGTACCTCTGTCCCATTGTCCCACCGCCGTCCTCGCCACCGCCTTCACCACTGTACCCTCCACTGTCCTACTGTTTCCACCACGTCCCCACTGTCCCCACCACCACCGTCCTCACCACTGTCCCACTGTCCCCACTGTTCCCACCATTGTCCTCACCAGTGTCCCCACCACTACCGTCCCCACCACTGTCCCACTGTCCCCACCACTGTCCCGCTGTCCCCTCACCACTGTCCCCACCACCACCGTCCCCACCACTGTCCGCACCCCCCCTCGGTTTTCGAGGGGGGGGGGGTCGAACCGGTAGTGACCCCCCCGGTTTTCGAGTTCGAGCTGGGGGGGGGGTTCGAACCGGTAGTGACCCTCCTTTCCATGATGAGCGGGGGGGGGGGGGGGAGGGGTTCGAACCGGTAGTGACCCCCCCCGGCTTTCCGAAAAGAGGGGGGGGGTTTCGAACCGGTAGTGCCCCCCCCCCCCCCCGATTTTCCGCCAGCAGCGGTAGAACGCGCTCTTTCAGACATCGAGGACCCCCCTTGTTTTGACCAACCGCCTCTCAGATGGTCCCATGAGGCTCTCCAGGGTTCCCAAGAGGCCCCCAAGAGGGCCCCAAGAGCACCCCCAGAGGCCACCGAGAGGACTCCAAGAGGCCCCCGAAAGGCCCCCGAGAGGCCCCCAAGAGGCCCCCGAGCGGCCTGTGAAGACCCAAGATGATTCCCAAGATGGCTCAAGTTAGCCCAAGCTGGCTCGGGATGGTTCCCAAAATGCTCCAAGAGGCCCCGAGACCGCTCCAAGACGGCTCGAAATGGCCACGGAGCCTCCCCAGGAGGATCGGCATTCCCTCGCTGTTCGACTATGCGCGTCTCCTCGGCCGGCCGGCTCCCTCGCTGTTTGACTATGCGTGTCTCTCCCTCTCTCCCCACGTCAGCTCTAATGGGCATCGTTTCCGGATGGGCTGGTGGGGATACTTTCGCCGCGGCCGCAGGCGAGCGCGCCGGCAGCGTCAGAGGTCGGGCGGGCTACGCGCGAACCGAATTGCCTAGCGCACGGGGGCCGGCGGCCGAACCTCAGCTGCCTAAGCTGCCTAAGCTGCCGGGATGCGCGAGGTGGTGCCAGGAAGCGGGGCAGGGCCCGAAACCTTGCCGACGGGCGATGCAAACTGCAACCAAAACCAGGATCCGGGGGCAATGCCGATACACAAATTGAACCAAGGAGCTATACGCAGCCAAAATGGCGCGGCAAGGTCACAGACAGCGAAGCTGACAAGTGACCGCTGAGGGCGTGTAGGACTTGACGCAGGATAAACCGCACGAGGGATCCATGCACACAGACCCGAGGGGGGCAGCTCGCTTGAAATACACTCCAGGAGGTAATACTGACACCGATGAAGGGCCGGCGGGGATGCTTGTTTCCTCGCGGGCGCGAGCGGACGCCCAGGCGCCGAGTCGAAAGGTCCGGGCCGCGGGCCGATTTACTTGGCAACGCGCAAGCCGAGAAGCACAGCGATCGAGCCCGAAATCAGAACCTACCGCCGGCGGGGCAACTGGCTGAGGCTGAGCTGGCTGAGCTGACTGCAAACGGCCACGGTAGCAGATCCAAGCGTGCGGGTGAATCCCACCAGCCCTCTGGGCGTAGGTGGTCTAGAACAGATCCTCTTCCACCCCTCCCTCTTCCCCCTTGGGGAGGGGTTTACCCCTCCCCCTACCCCCTCCCCTGGACCTGGACGGGGGGGGCCGCGGGTAGTTAGAGCGTCCCAGATGGCCCAAGACGGCTCCAAGAGCGCCTCAGAGAACCCAAGATGAGCTCCAAGATGGCTCAAGATAGCGCAAGATCGCTCGAGATGGCTCCTAAGATGGTTCCAAGAAGCCCAAAGACGGCCCCAAGATAACTCCAAGTGGCCAAACAGCTCCCCAAGGAGGCCCCGAAGAGGCCAAAATCGTCCCAAAACCTAAGGAAAATCAATGATTTTTGCTTTCTCGCCTTTTCGCTTCCGATGGCCATCCGAGGCCTGGAGATGGTTCCAAGATGGCCCAAGAGGGCCCCAAGAGAGCCCCAAAAGAGCCCCAAGACGGCCCCAAGAGCGCCCAAGAGCACTCCAAGAGCGTTCCAAGAGGGGTCCAAGAGGCGATTTTAGGGGCTTCCGAGGGGGGGCGCTAATTAAACCCCCCCTCTTGTTTGATCGATCTCCTCCAAGATGGCCCCAAGAAGCGCCCAGGAAGCCCCAAGAGGTCCCAAGATGGCCCCAAAATGGCCCCAAGAGGCCCCCAAGAGGCCCCCCGGAGGCCCCCAAGAGACCCCCAAGAGGCCCCAAGAGCCCCCCCAGATGCACCCAAGATGCTCCAAGAGGCCTCGGCGAGAATGCCTAATCATTGATTCTACACAGGTTTTAGCCACATGGAGGCCTCTTGGGGGGGGGCACGGATTAAGATGACTCCAAGAGCGTCTGGGAGAGCCCAAAATGACCTCCAAGATGGCTCAAGATATCCCAAGATGTCTCATAATGGCTTCCTCTGTGTGCTGCCCACTTCTCTGATCGAGGCAATTCCTCTGGGCATCGTTTCTGGATGGGCTGGTGGGGATTCGCGAAGCGACAACAATTAGGTCCTGCAAGGCTGGTGGGGATACTTTTTTTACTCGGCGGCTCCAAGGAAAACCCCAGGGAGCGGTCACAACGTCCGGGCCGCGGCGCATCGGAAATTGGCGATCCAGCCGCCACTGTAGGCAGCGGACCGCACCTGCAAGCGAGATCGATGCTCAGTACACGTACTAAATTCGCAGGCGACGCACATAGGCGCAGCAGCGCAAAAGGAGGCAGCTACGCGCGCGAGGCAGCTGAGTGTCGCCAAGGCGGCGCCAACACAGAAAACCGGGCGAAGTGAGCGAGCAGAGACACTAGGCAGCACCCTGTATGGTGGTGGAGCCAGGGCCAAGCGCTACGCACTTACAAGCACCACGGCTAGGTGGACCACGTGGGATGCCATCAGAAAAGATCACTGAAGTGCATCGGCGAAGGACCACCTGCGGCTAACGCCAACGTGCGCACACAGAAAGCGACACAACCAGTGCGGCGAAATAACGGTGTGCAGCTGACGGCAGCAACGCAGACTGCACTGCGAAAGGAGGGGCGACTGCAACAGCGGGGAGCTGATCACTCACTGCACGGCCGCACCCATAAAGCCGAACCAGGCGTAGCCCTGTGTATGGTGGCAACAGCGCCCAGTCGCTGCAACGGGGCCAGCGTGTTGCCTCGCCGAACGTGTCGTGCGGGAAAGCAGGAAGCCTGGTGCCAGCGCGCGGATGTCCAGGGCTGCGTAGAGAACGACCAAGTGGCAGGCCCGACCAACCGCTGCGTCGTCGCACTCGACCGAGGAGGTGGCTGAACTGAGCACCAACCAGCAATGTAAACCACCGGTATGTGAACGAGAAAGCCATCTCCAGCCAGTAGCCAGGTGTAACACACCGTACCCGACTCACGCAGATCGGGGGCGCTACGGTGCGCGCGCAGGCAAGGTGGCGGCCTGGGCTGCAAGTTTGCGTCATGCCGTGCACCGCGACCAGACCGCGGAAGGCTGAACCACTCACAGCGGGCACGCAAACTAGCCATATCCAAGCCACGGCCACAGCCGCGCCTCCCACCGTGTCACCAGAGCGGGGGCAAGATGCCAGCGCCTTCAGGGTAGAGCGGTGGCGTCGAGCGGTCAAGCTGCAGGTTGGTGGGCTGCCTTGCACGCACGCGTACCCACTACCTCGCGGGCGGGAAGGGTGGGCCGGCGACGAGGGGCGGGCGCGCCTCATGGCAATAGCATGCATACGGGCAGAGAGGTGGGGGGCGCAGCCGAAAGCCGCACAACTTGTGAATAGGATGGGGGAGGACGAGGAGGAGGTGGCCGAACGGCGGAACGGCCACGGTCGCAGGGGGCGCGGACAGGCAGGGGGGGTAGTCCTGCCTGTTCCTCAGCGACTGCCGTCAACCTTGCTGGTGGGGGGGCGCAGCCGATAGCCGCAGAGACGCGGCGAAAGACTGACGCTGATAGGGGCGCAGCCGAAAGCCGCATCACGCGGAGTCCACACTGCCGAACGTCCAAGTACGGCACAAGGTGGCGGCGCAGCCGAGAGCCGCATGTCACGAGTAACAACGCACAGCTCCACTATATAGAGAACTTCGTAGCCATGGGGTACTGCAACCATGCCCACGGCGGCCTCAGTCCACGAGCTCCCAGTCGCTGTTCGAGGCGAAGGGCCGGTTGAGGACCATGGGGCTGCCCACCCAGCGAGCCCCACCAGGCGCGCGTGGGTCCCATATGGCCCACAAAGTAAGGGCGATGGACACCACCTTGTACGTGTAGGTGGAAGCTGCGCCCAATTGTCCCGGATCATCGTTGTCCAGGAAGCATGCGTTCCGGTCCATGACAGGCCGCGTGGCGACCCCTTGAACGGACATGGTCGAATGTGCTGTTGGAAGGCTCGGGCCGTAGACGGGCTGCACGCATGACCTGTGCCACCGCGCAGGTGAGTGGAGCGCGGGGGCGACTAGCAAGCATGGACAGCAGAGGATGGATTGAACAAGACATCCGACACAGCTGTCAGAGGTGGAGGGGCAGCCCAAGGTGGCGGCTCGAAAGGCCCCTCAAGTCTGCATGGGCGGAGGACTCCCCCGCTGGCGGCGGAGCCTCATACTCCACGGCTGAGGGCAGCGAGGAGAGGAGGTCCAGCAAGGTCCACTGTTCTGCTTGGGTTGCCCGGGTGCGCAGCGCAAGGATATTGGCGCCTCCCTGCCCCAGCAGAGTAGCACAAGGTATTGAGGCCGAGGCCGGGCGCTGATGGTCCACGAGTCCAGCGCGGGCTGTCTATGTGCGCAGCTGGTAAGTATTTGTGCACCTCCATCCCCTGGAGGTGTCGCGGGGTAGCGCGGCCGTAGCAAAGCGCTGCAAGTGAAACAAAAGGGGGGGGGGGGGGGGGTAGGCGGCGGCCAAGCGAAGTGGCCGATTTGAAGGTGGTGTCCACCTGTCGGCATAGGGGGCAACCTGAGCTTCGAGCACTCCCGGAAGAGGGAACGCTCACGCCCGTGGGTGCTTGCCCTAGGTGAGAAGGTGTCAGCCTTGCATTGGTCTCACGCAGCCTTGATCAGGAGTCCCAACCTCGCTGACGCTTATCGGCGTACGGTTGCTCCTCTCTCGGGGAGTACCGTTTGCCCTTCGCCTTCCAGTCAGTGTCGGTCCATGAGGGCCCCTCGTGCTCCCACGTGTCCCATGACTGCCATCTGCTCCATGGCGAGGCGGAGCATGATGCCCCAGACCAATGGGTCGGACGGGGCGTGCGTGCTGCCTCCTTGCCTGGTGTGGCCCATGGGGGTGGGCGGCCTCGGCTGTCGTACCCTCGCGCAGTGTGTGGCTTGGCGACTCGTCGTTGAAACCTGCAGTGGCGGTCCTAGACATTCTGCCAGTCAACTTCAAGCTTGCAGTTCCTGTCCATCTTGTATGCATTTAAATTCGCCCTGGTCCATGCCTGGAGGAAATCTCCGCACTGTTCTACAGTGTTTAATGTGGGGCTGAGCTTGGTATCAAGGCCCCCCCGCTTCAGGGCTGCTTGCCTGACCCAAGCGCCCCACACTCCATTGAACGCCCCACCGAGCGTTTCCTGCAGACGCGAGATCTTGTGAGGGGCTGGCTCGCCCCTGGAGACGTCCGCCTGGTCCACTGGACACTTGTGCATGGGGAGGCCTCCCATGGGGTCGTCGCGCTGCTCCGCTGGCGGTAGTGACCTTCGCGCATCTCGCCAGGGAGTCTGCGCAGCGCGCGGAGGCACGTGGCCTGGGAGGCGAGCCCGCGGAGGAGGTGTGGGCGAGCGCACCCAGGCCCTGTTTTCCTCGACCACTGCTGGTCGCTGGTTGCTGCCGCCAACCGAACGCCTCAAAGTCCTGTTGTCACGGACCTCGTCAAAGTTCGGGAACTGCATGCCCCTGCTACGAGGGCTGTCTGACACGCCCTTCCCCCCGCCAACCTCCCGGGAGGCAGCCTGCGCGTATGAA
Organism: Prorocentrum cordatum; assembly: GCA_963575745.1. Lineage (NCBI taxonomy): Eukaryota > Dinophyceae > Prorocentrales > Prorocentraceae > Prorocentrum > Prorocentrum cordatum. The sequence goes on from CAUYUJ010019744.1 coordinate 131,856, forward strand.
GACCAGGCATTGGATTCGCTTCTTTCGGGCGCATTGACCCAGATCCGAAGGGGGTCCGGGATGCGGCGGTTGTCCTCTGTGGCGGTAGTGTCCGGAAGGTCGTCGTCGGGGTTGGTGGAGCGGCCGTGCGATTCGGAGTCCACAGAGCTGCCCTCGCTGGACCACGCGTAGTCTTCCGACTTGGATCATCTATCGCCTTCATCTCCCCAGTCAATCCCGTCCACGTCGCCGTCACCTCTGCACAGGCCGGGTGGGGATTGACTTTCAGTCTGGGGGGAAGGAGTCCCGTCAGCTTCGGCCGGCTGCGGGGGTGACGCGGCCGCGAAGTCACGGTCTGCTCCTTGAACCTCCATGCAGAGTCCTGCTGCGGGGGGTGAATAGCTGTTGGAGTGGCGGCTGATCCAGCTGGCGGCGGGCGGTCCATCCGCGTCGGAGCTGCTGGCTGCCGTCCCAAGGGGCAAAGCAGCAAGGTGGTCGATGGTGCCCCTGGCCAAGTCGGAGTCTTCCAGCCTTTAAATGAAGGTCCTTGGGCCGTAGAACGGCTGACGGAAGGGGCTCTGTCTCTTCTGGTTGGTGAGGTTGTTTGCATAGCGTTCCCACTCTGCCTTGTATCTGTGCCTCCTGTCCGCTAGGTGCGTGACCACCCTGGCTGCTGCGGCGCGCTGTCCGCCCCATGTGACAAGTGGGGGGTGTCCATTCTCTGGGATGGTCTTCCCAAACACGGCCTCAAGGAAGGGGAGCAGCCTCTCCGTCGGCCACCTCATCTCGTCTGTTCTGACCCCTTGGATATATTCGCCTTGCTGCCGAGCGAAGGTGGCCCAGCGATTGTAGATAATGTGATTCCACTCAATCATATACTTGACTAGGGCGTGGACAGGGCCGTCCGACTCAGCCCTGGCGAGACGGGGGGTGGAGTACGTGGGCAAGTAAAGGCAAGACGGTGGGGGTTCTGAGGGGAAGGAGGTGTCGCTGATGCTGACAGCCTTCTCTTCCCCTCTCGAGTGGCCGTCGGGGTCACTGGTCTCCATGTCTAGCGGCAGCGTTTCCTCGCCGCGGGGAGCGGGACGCGTGAATGCGTCGCCGACAGACGCAGTGACCCCTGCCGGGGAGAGGTGTGCAACCATGTCGTAGCTGTCCTCTGGCACCTCCGCAGCCGTCTTACGCTTAGTGGGAGCGGCGGGGTACACCTCGGAAGATTGGCGGTCGAGGATGTGGTCTAGGACGCCCGGGGCCACGTTCCATATGTGGACGAGGCATATCCTGCAGACCCATCCCGCGTTCCACTGCTGCTTGGTCCATAGCGTGGGCATCATTTCCCTAGAAGGCAGGCCTGTGTTCTCACTGCACTGCACCTCTGGATCATGGCGCCGCATGAAGCATCCGAATGCGGGGCACCCAACCTCCCAGGCAAGCAAAGGAGTCCCGGGAGGACAGGTATCGCAGGCCGCCGTGAACAGGTTAGTGCAGTGTGGCTCGGAACCGAACCTGCCGTCCGACAGCCTGTGGGCTGGGAGGGTGGTGCCAACCTTTGCTGGCTGGAAAGCTGGTGGTGCGCGCATGACTAGATCCTTCAGGGTAGAGGGACTTGGAGCGCAGTTTGCTAGTCCATACAAAATTGGTAACCTGCCCGGGCCGGGGAGGGTCCGAGCTTTCTTGCAAAAGCGTGCGTCTTCCATCCTGCGTTTGTGCACCTGGAGGCGTTGCTGCGTGGACCTCCTTGTGCCACCGTCCACGCGGGTGGGAATGGGGACCTCGACTCCTTTGTCCTCCCGGGACTTGATCCAGCACAGCTCGCAAAGCCACCTGCAGTTTAATCCCTGAACATACGCCTAAGCTCGGTTCTGCGCAATCAATTATCTTGTATAGTCGTCCTCCCAAGTGCCTGCTGTGGCGTGCAACCCTGTGTTGGTGCAGCCGTCGCAGTTGTAGCTGGCGTCATGCTGCTTCCTCTGGAACCTGTCGTCGTCAACGGACAGAGGGATGAGCTTTGTGCCTGGCGCAAATGAGGCGGGGAGGTCTTCATCAAGCCGACGGTTGGACATGGCAATGCCGCCTCCGATATACTGCGCGTCTTCCATGGTACTGGGGCAGCCAAGCCCGTCCTCTGTACCAGCAAGTTCCTTATGTAGCCTGCATATGGAGCAGCCTCCCAGACTCAAGGGTTTGATGTTTGCCGGCTCCAATACGCGCAGGGGGGCTTCAAGGGTGAATTCGTATTTCTGCATCTCGGCCCACGTTTGGGGGCAGCCGTGTATTTTTTGCACATGCAGCGCTCGGAATCAATGCAATCCCCAGCCCGCACGTGCACGGTTCCAGACACGCGTCTGCATCCTTACGCGGGGGCCGTGCCAGATACAGCACGAAAAACTTGCGAGAAGCAGCCAGGAGTCCACGAAGGACATCCCGGCGCACACGAAAATGGCCGTGGCAGCCCAGTCCACAGGGACATCCAGGCGTCGCACCACTATTGAAACAAAAGAGAAGAGAGGAAGAGGAGGAGGAGGAGAAACTGCACTGCGGTCCGGCAGCGATGGCGGGCCCCAGTATCGCTTCAGCAGGCGGTATCGCCGCACCGCAAGCAGCACGCTTGCCAAAGAGAAGGTCGCACACGCAACACTGCGGCAACAACAAACGCAATCTGCTCGACAAAGGTCAGCGGCCTTCCAAGGCTCAACATGCTCGGACGGCCAGGACGGAAACTCGGACGCGGACTCGGAGCACAGAGCAAACCTACTCAGATGGCAGGACGGAAACACAAGGACACAACAGGAGAGAGGAAGAGGAAGAGGGAAAACGACAGGACAACTAGGAGTCCACGAGGGACATCCCAGCGACAACAAACAGCGCAAGACAGCCTGGAATCCACAGGGAATCCCGGGCGTCGCGCGCAACAGGAGGAGAGGAGGAGAGGGGGGTGAGGAGGAAAAGGAGGAGGAGGACAATCAGAGTTCCAAAAACATCCACAACAGTAGGAACCACTCCCTGCGCCTGAGACCTGGCGCCAGCGCGAATGGAGCAGTGAGTGACAAGACATCTGTTGAACTCGGCATCGATGCGAACGTCCTAGGTCCTACACTGAAAGTCTGCCTCGAAGCTATGCGGGGTTGCAAGACGAGCACTCATGAGCGCATCTGTCAATATGCAAGCGGCCGCGGCCTCAGATCAGGAGAGGAGGAGGAGGAGGAGGAGGAGGAGGAGGAGGAGGAGGAGGAGGAGGAGGAGGAGGAGGAGGAGGAGGAGGAGGAGGAGGAGGAGGAGGAGGAGGAGGAATGGAGGGCAAGAGTGGGGGTCCCCAACAGTTTTGTCGGGGGGATGCCGCGGCATCGCGATTCCAGACCTATATTGGCGTCGGCCGGTGAGGTGTCTTGGAAGGCTCTGCGCCTGCGTCGGCTGCCACTGCTCGTCCTTTGTTGCACCCAGTGATCACAACGCTAAAGTTCTGATAACGTCCGAATTCCAACATCGCCTTTAACATCTCGTTCGACAGCGCCAGAGCCCGCGGCCACTGACCACCTTTCACTCAAACGCTGTTCCTCAGCGGTGTGGCTGACTAGCCTGTCGCATCGCGTCTGCGGAGCAGAGCGACGATCGCAAGGCTGTAGCTGGCTGCGTTGGGCTCCAGCTTCGCCTCCCGCAACTCGCTCAGCAGCGCAAGCGCACGCTGCCACTGCTCGCCCTTCTCGCACGCGCTGATCCCAGCGTTGTAGCTGATGACGTCGGGCTCCAGCTTCGCCTCCCGCATCTCGCTCAGCAGCGCAAGCGCCCGCTGCCACTGCTCGCCCTTCTCGAGCGCGCTGATCCCAGCGTTGTAGCTGATGGCGTCAGGCTCCAGCTTCGCCTCCAACACCTCGCTCAGCAGCGCAAGCGCCCGCTGCCACTGCTCGCCCTTCTCGCACGCGCTGATCCTAGCGTTGTAGCTGATGACGTCAGGCTCCAGCTTCCCCTCCCGCATCTCGCTCAGCAGCGCAAGCGCCCGCTGCCACGGCTCGCCCTTCTCGCACGCGCTGATCCCAGCGCTGTAGCTGATGACGTCGGGCTCCAGCTTCGCCCCGCATCTCGCTCAGCAGCGCTAGCGCCCGCTGCCACTGCTCGCCCTTCTCGCACGCGCTGCGCTCGTCGGGCTCACATCTCGCTCAGCGCAGCGCCCGCTGCCACTGCTCGCCCTTCGACGCGCTGATCCCACGCTGTAGCTGATGACGTTGGGCTCCAGCTTCGCCTCCCGCATCTCGCTCAGCAGCGCAAGCGCCCGCTGCCACTGCTCGCCCTTCTCGCACGCGCTGATCCCAGCGCTGTAGCTGATGACGTCGGGCTCCAGCTTCGCCTCCCACATCTCGCTCAGCAGCGCAAGCGCCCGCTGCCACTGCTCGCCCTTCTCGCACGCGCTGATCCCAGCGCTGTAGCTGATGACGTCGGGCTCCAGCTTCGCCTCCCACATCTCGCTCAGCAGCGCAAGCGCCCGCTGCCACTGCTCGCCCTTCTCGCACGCGCTGATCCCAGCGCTGTAGCTGATGACGTCGGGCTCCAGCTTCGCCTCCCACATCTCGCTCAGCAGCGCAAGCGCCGGCTGCCACTGCTCGCCCTTCTCGCACGCGCTGATCCCAGCGCTGTAGCTGATGACGTTGGGCTCCAGCTTCGCCTCCCGCATCTCGCTCAGCAGCGCAAGCGCCCGTTGCCACTGCTCGCCCTTCTCGCACGCGCTGATCCCAGCGTTGTAGCTGACTAGGGCAGACCTGTGGACTCCGTCCACGACATCAGCTCGACGTGGCGAGGGGTCTCTGGGCAAGCGCGGGGGGGTGCGGCTGCAGGGCCGAAAGGCAATCATGATGGCGTCGGGCTCCAGCTTGGCTTTCCACATCTCGCAGTGCAGCGCCAGGCCCCGCTTGTCGAAAGGGTGCCTTCTCCTCCTCCTCCTCCTCCTCCTCCTCCTTCTTCTCCTCTTTCGCTGGATTCTCCATGCCCTCGGTCGGCAATCGTCGATCCTACGACGACTCTCCCCAACAGAGAAACATCGAAGGCCCTCGGAACGTCCAACATTGTTCTTGTGTGTCTTCGATGTGCCGGTCGCCTCTCGTCCGCTCCCCCCCTCCTGGAAGCAATTCTGAGGCCACTTCGGGCTTCGCGGGGGCCGTTTGGGGATCTCTTGGGGCGTTTTTGCGTGCGATATGCCTGTCGCCTCTCGTCCGCTCCCCCGCTCCTGGAGGGAATTCTGAAGCCACTGAAGGCTTCGTGGGGCCCGTTTCGGAGCCTCTTCGGCCTTCTTTTGGGCCTCCCGGGGGGGCTCTTAGGGCCCTTTCGGGCCGTCTTGGGTGCCTCTTGGGCCGTCCTGGGGCCGTCTGAGGCCCGCCTCGGCGCCTCTTGGGCTGTCTTGGGCCGTCTTGGGCCGCTCCTGGGGCCGTCTTGGGAGCCTCTTGGGCCGTCTGGGGCGCCTCCTGGGCCGTCCTGGGGCCGTCCTGGGGCGTCTTGGGACCGTCTTCGGGCCCTCCTGGCCCGTCTTGGGGCTCTCTTGGGGTCCTCTTCGGCCGTCTTGGAGCGGTCGGGGGGACTTCTTGGGCCGTCTTGGAGCGTCGGGAAGCCGAAGAGGCGAGGAGGCCGAAAACATCGAAAAACACAATAGAAATCGACGATTTCTGTCGCTCGGGACCCTCTTGGGAGGCCTCTTGGGAGGCCTCTTCGGGCGTCTTGGACGCCTCTTGGGCCGTCTGGGGCGAATCTCGGGCGTCTTGGACCCATCTTTAAGCGTGCCGGGGCTCTCCGGGGCCGTCTTGGGGGCTTCTGGGGGCCCTCTCGACATGTCCTGGAGCCTGCCTGGGCGGCCCGGGGCGGCCCGGGGCCAGCCCGGGGCGGTTTCGGTGCGTTGGGGCCTGCGCCCTTCTGGCACGCACTGGGCCCTGCAATGTAGTAGAGATGACGTTGGGCTCCAGCTTCGCCTCCCGCATCTCGCTCAGTAGCGCAAGCGACCGCTGCCACTGCTCGCCCTTCTCGCACGCGCTGATCCCAGCGCTGTAGCTGATGACGTCGGGCTCAAGTTTCGCCTCCCGCATCTCGCTCAGCAGCGCAAGCGCCCGCTGCCACCGCCCGTCATTCTCGCACGCGCTGATCCCAGCGTTGTAGCTGATGACGCCGGGCTCCACATTCACCATCCACATGTCGCTCAGCAGCGCCAGCGCCTGCTGCCACTGCCCGCCCTTCTCGCACGCGCTGATCCCAGCGCTGTAGCTGATGATAACGTCAGGCTCCAGCTTCGCCTCCCACATCTCGCTCAGCAGCGCAAGCGCCCGCTGCCACTGCTCGCCCTTCTCGCACGCGCTGATCCCAGCGCTGTAGCTGATGACGTCGGGCTCCAGCTTCGCCTCCCGCATCTCGCTCAGCAGCGCAAGCGCCCGGCTGCCACTGCTCGCCCTTCTCGCACGCGCTGATCCCAGCGCTGTAGCTGATGACGTCGGGCTCCAGCTTCGCCTCCTGCATCTCGCTCAGCAGCGCAAGCGCCGCTGCCACTGCTCGCCCTTCTCGCACGCGCTGATCCCAGCGCTGTAGCTGATGACGTCGGGCTCCATCTCGCTCAGCAGCGCAAGGCCGGCTGCCACTGCTGCCACTGCTGATGACGCGCCTCCCGCATCTCGCTCAGCAGCGCAAGCGCCGTGCCACTGCTCGCCCTTCTCGCACGCGCTGATCCCAGCGCTGTAGCTGATGACGTCGGGCTCCAGCTTCGCCTCCCGCATCTCGCTCAGCAGCGCAAGCGCCCGATGCCACTGCTCGCCCTTCTCGCACGCGCTGATCCCAGCGTTGTAGCTGACTAGGGCTGACCCGTGGACTCCGTCCACGACATCTTTCTGTAATGGTTCTCGAAGGAACGGCGCAGATTGTACCGAACATCTACAAACACGGCGGCGGCTCGGGCGGCGGCAGCGAGACCGCGCCTTCGTGTCCGAGCTCTTGCAGCGCTCCAGCAGCTTGGCCCAGCGCACTGCTCGTTCCCCCCCTCCTATTGAGGACAGTTTCGATGTCTCTCGGAGATGTGCGTCGAAGTCGAAGCCCATCTGAGGCGTCTTAGGAGCGCGCGGGGAAGGGCTCGGGAGGCCATCGGGGAAAGCCACCGAAAGCGCCAGGGAGGCTCGCAAGGATCTACAGGGAGGGCCCAAGAGAGCTTCAAGAGAATTTGAAATCGTGTAAAATCTTTAGAGAAACCGCTGTTGGGTCGGCCATCACCTCCGGGCGCGCCTTGATGGTGCGATCCAGTCGCATCACCGCCAACGGGAGGGTTTGTTCGCCATGTCCCATTCTGTTCGCCCAGAGGGTCTGTGGAGGCCTTCGGGCGAACAGAACGGGACAGGGCAAGGAATGGGGAAGACTTGTCCGAATCTCCTGGGCCCCCCAGGTGCTCGTCCGAAGAATGCGGAGAGGTCCCAGGGTCATATCAATTGGCTGCTGTCCCAGGGGTCCGGTCTGCTTGGCCCGAAGAGTTTGCCAAGGCCCCTGGGGAACAGAATGGCACAGCATATCGGGCAAAGGGGGGCGGTAGCTGGCCTGTCAGACCCGGCGTTCGTCTTCTGCCCAAGCGGCGCGGGGCCCACGGGCCCCAGGGTTGGCGGGCCGCTGGGTTTCCTCTTGTTCGCCCACAGGGTTGGAGGAGGCCTCCAGGCGAACAGAATGGGGCAGGACAATGAATGTGGGAGACTTGTCGCAAGCTCCCAGCCCCCCCAAGTGTGCGCCCGAAGGGTGTGGGGCCGCGTTGGCTCCCTCAAAAGGCCGTCTTGGAGCCGTCCAGGCCCGTCTTGAGGGCGCCGTGTGCCGTGATGGGGCCGTCTTGGTTCGTCGTGGGCCCCTCATGGGCCGTCCGTAGGCCGTCCTGGGCCCATCGGGGTCCTCGTGGGGCTGTCTTGGAGCCGTCTGGGACCGTGAGGGGGCCGCCTTGGAGTCGTCTTGGGCCCCTCCTGTGCGCCTCCTTGGGCCGTCCTGGGCCCAGCAGGGGCCGTGTTGGCACCCTCTTGGGGCTGTCTTGGAGCCGTCTTGAGCCGTCGCAGCGCGCCTTGGGTTGTGCTGGGTCCGTCTTGGCCCGTCTTGGGGCCTTCCTGGGCGTTTCCTCGGACCCTCCTGGGACTTTCTGGGGCCTCTTGGTGCATCGCACCGCCGAAACGGCGGGAAACGCAAAGGGTGTAACAATAAACAATTGAAAAATAACGATTTTTGCCAGCTGGGGCTCTCTTGCCATCTTGGCCCGTCTTGAGGCCCCGACCGGGCGCGTCCTTGGGCCGTCCTGGGCGCACCCTCCTGGGACCGTCTTGGAATCGTCTTGGGCCGTCTTGAGCGCGCCTTGGGCTGTCCTGGTCCCGTCTGGGGCCGTGTTGGCACCCTCGCGGCGAGGAAGCTCGGAGGCGGGTTCGAGGCCTCTTTGGGGCCATTTTGGAAGCTGTTGGGGCCTCTGTTGGGGCCTCGTCTGGGCTCCTTGGGAGCCTCCTGGGGTCTCTTTGGGGGATTCTTGACGGCCCCTTGGGGCCTCTTGGGGGCCTGTTTGGGCCTCCTGGCGCCCTCTTGGGGCGGAATGCTCGGATTTTCCGTCCGTGGTCCCCCTCTTGGCCCCCTCTTGGGCCTGTCTTCGGGACCTCGTGGGCCGTCTTGAGCGTCTCTTGGGTCGTCTTGGGGCCCTCTTGGGCTGTCCTGGGGCGCTCTTGGAAACCTCTTGGGCAGTTCTGGGGCGCTCTTGGAGGCCTCTTGGGCCGTCTTCGAGCGTCGGAAAGCGGAAAAGGCGAGAAGGCCAAAATCCTTCCCAAACCGTCGTCAAGCGGATGATTTAGACGCCCAAGACCGTCCAAAACCTCCTGAGGCGGTCCCCTCGTCCGCCCCCGTGGCACCTCTTGGGGACCTCTTTGGGGCTCCTGGGGGCCTCTTGGGCCTCTCTGGGCTCGTCTATCGCGCCCCTTGGGCTGTCGTGGGGCCCCCGAGGGCCTTCTTGGGCGGTCCTCGGGCCGTCTTGGAGCTATCTTGGGCCGCTCTTTGGCCCATCTTGGGGTCCCGTTGGCCTGTCTTGGGCGCCTCTGGGGCCGTGCTGGGGCCGCCTTGGACCGTCTTGGGGCCTTCTTGGACCGTCTTGGGGTCCTCTTGGGGACCTCGTGGACCGTCTTGGAGCGGTCTTGGATGCCTCTGGGGGGGGTTCGGAACGCCGGGAAACCGAAAAAGCGAGGAGCCAGAAAACTTTTGAAAAAACAATGAAAAACAACGATGTTGGCCTCTCGGGGTTCTCTTGGGAGGCCTCTTGGGGGGCCTGTTGGGCCGTCTTGGGGAGCTTTTGGGCCGTCTGGGGACCTCTTTTGGGCTCCTGGGGGCCTCGTGGGCCTCTCTGGGCTCGTCTATCACGCCCCTTGGGCTGTCGTGGGGCCCCCGAGGGCCTTTTTGGGCGGTCCTCGGGCCGTCTTGGAGCCATCTTGGGCCGCTCTTCGGGCCATCTTGGGGTCCCGTTGGCCTGTCTTGGGCGCCTCTGGGGCCGTCCTGGAGCCGCCTTGGACCGTCTTGGGGCCTTCTTGGACCGTCTTGGGGTCCTCTTGGGGACCTCGTGGACCGTCTTGGAGCGGTCTTGGATGCCTCTGGGGGGGGGTTCGGAGCGCTGGGAAGCCGAAAAAGCGAGGAAGCAAAAAACCTCGGAAAAAAAACAAATGAAAATCAACGATTTTGGCCTCTCGGGGCTCTCTTGGGGGGCCTCTTGGGAGGCCTGTTGGGCCGTCTTGGGGAGCTCTTGGGCCGACTTGGGCCAATCTCGGGCGTCTTGGCCGGATCATTGCGCGTCTCGGGGCCCTCTTGGGCCGCCTTCGGGGTATCTTGAGCGGCTCGGAGCCGTCTTTGAGCGGCTCGGAGCCGTCTTTGGGCCGTCGGGGCGGCCTCCGGAGCGTCTCGGAGCCGTTTCCGGGCATTTGGCGCTGTTTCCTTCCGGCACGCGGTTCCTCCCGCCATATAGTATAGATGACGTTGGGCTCCAGCTTCGCCTCCCGCATCTCGCTCAGCAGCGCCAGCGCCGGCTGCCACTGCTCGCCCTTTTCGCACGCGCTGATCCCAGCACTATAGCTGATGACGTTGGGCTCCAGCTTCGCCTTCCGCATCTCGCTCAGCAGCGCCAAGGCCCGCTGCCACTGCTCGCCTTTCTCGCACGCGCTGATCCCAGCACTGCAGCTGATGACGTCGGGCTCCAGCTTCGCCTCCCGCATCTCGCTCAGCAGCGCCAGCGCCGGCTGCCACTGCTCGCCCTTCTCGCACGCGCTGATCCCAGCACTATAGCTGATGACGTCGGGATCCAGCTTGGCCTCGCACATCTCGCTCAGCAGCGCCAGGGCCCGCTGCCACTGCTCGCCCTTCTCGCACGCGCTTATCCCAGCACTGTAGCTGACCAGGGCTGACCCGTGGACTACGTCCACTTGCGGGGTGAAGGGGTGCTGCTGCAAGGCAGGATGAATGGCGTCATGTTCGCGTGCAACACATCGCTGAGCGAGGAGACGGAGGAGCGTCTGGACGCCCCACCTGGGGCGCTCAAGGGCTCCCTTGGGATCGGGTCAGGCTTTGTCGGCGCGTTGGGTCCGACCTTCTCGGGGCGTTCTGGGGCCGTCTGGGGGCCCTCCGAGGGGCCCCAAAATCACCAACACGCCTCCAAGATGGCTCCATAATGGCCGCCGGCCCACAATCGGCGGGACCGATTCTGGGCCACCGCGCCGCCGACCCAGAATCCCGCCCGACGCGCCCTTGGCGACCGCGCGCGCTTCCGGGGTCGGCCGAGGCGATTCTGGGCCACCAAAAGAGCGAAACACGGCATGGCCGCAAGAGGCCGCGGAGAGGGCTCCAGACCGACAAAAAGGGCGAGGGATTTTGAATCCAAATCCGGCAGGGAGCGCCAAACAAGCATCAGAGGCCCATGGTGCGCTGGAAGCCGTTTTGGGACTGTCTGTGGCCGCCTTAGGCCGTCTTTGGCTGCTGTTGGTGCTGTCTTCGGTGCTTGTTGGGCCGTGATCTTTGGGCCCCTGGGGGTCGTTTTGGAGCCTCTCAGCGCTTCTTCTCGGCCTCCTCCTGGAAGCCTCCTGGGCTTGAACTGTCTCGGGTGCCTCTTAGGCCGTGTGGAGGCGGTCTGTCTTGGACGTCTTTGGAGCAGTCTGGGCACCGTCTGGGGGTCGTCGAAGGCCGTCCTGGGCCGCTCTTGAAGCTGTCTTGGGTGCCCCGTGGGCCGCCAGGGGCGCCTCAGGAGCCGTTCTAACACTGTGCCGGCGATAGAGATCGCCTGGGGAGAATAAAGTTCCGGGGCTTGGCGGGGATATTAATGGATTTTCCAAGGCAAGGTAAGTGATGATGATGATGACGATGCTGATGCTGATGCTGATGATGATGATGATGATGAGGATGATGGTGATGATGATGAGGATGACGATGATCAAGATGATGGTGGTCCTGGGCGCTCGGCACAAGACTGACTCGAAAAATCTCGATGCTCGTGGCTATACAACTTGCCAGCAGGCGCTCGGCACAACACGAAGCTGATGTGGTGAGACCACCATGGCCATGCTCAGCGTGTTTGATGCTGTTGCTAGTCAACATGAGATGATAGCATCTTCGATTCGCAACTTCCCCCGTGGATTATAAAGTTCGGCCTCCGCGCCCCTCTCCACAATTAAATCTGGTTGAAAAGGGGACAATGAAAATAGAGGGGGTTAAGGGGGGGTAAATTATGATCGCCCGCACTCGGTTAGGGCCATATTCGGCCTCTGTATGGCCGTCTTGGACGCCATGAAGAGGGCAAGCTCAGGAACTGCCAGAAATTACGTTTTCCAGCGGGAATGGGACGATTTTTCAGTGTTCGGGCTCTCTCGGGGCTCGTCGAGGAGCACTTGGAGCGTTTTGGAAGCCCCTTGGGCCGACTGCAGGCCATCTGAGGCGTTCTCGGGGCCGTCTGGAGGTTGCCTGGATCCGCCTTGGGCGTCGCTGGATCAGTCTGGGCACCGTCAGGCGGTCGTCTCGGGCCGTCCTGAGCCGCTCTTGAGGCTGTCTTGGGTGCCCCGTGGGCCACCAGGGATGCCTCAGGAGCCGTCCTGGGGTCGTCGTGGGCGGTCTTGGGGCCCTCATAGGGGGCATCTCAGGGCGATCTTAGGGGTCTCTATGGCCGTCGTGGACGCGTCGGAAACGAAGAGCACGATAATGCCCCCAATGCGCTTTTTCCGCAGGGAATGGGATGATTTGGGCCTCCTGGGGCCTGGGAGGTCCTCCAGGACCGTCTTGGGAGCCTCCTCGCCTGCCATGGAAGCTTCTGGGGCCGTCGAAGCGGCCTCTTGAGCAGCTCGGAGCCGTCTGTGGGCCGTCTTGGGCGCGTCTTGGGGCCCTCTTCGCCCGTGTGGAGGCTTCCCTGGGCGGCCCGGGGCGTCATGGGGCCAGCCCGAGGGCGGCGCGGCGCGAATGGCCAAGACGGTCCCAGATGGCTCTCAGAGGGCCTTCGAGGGCCACTATCGCTTACTGTAGGCTCGCCCTGGGCGCCAAAGGGCCCTGCGGACAATTTTTTACCTAACAGCGAAGACTGATAGGTTTCTAGTTGACTCAAAAGAGCTCACAGATCACTCCACAGGGGGGTCCGGGCAGGTGTTGGGGAGTTGCCGGGCGGCAGGGTGCCGGGCTCGTTTTTCACCAACAGTCACACACTTCGTGCTCTTCGACTTCCCAGAACTCCATTCCCAGGCCACATTCTCAATACCCGGATGCAACAGTCACACACTTCGTGCTCTTCGAGATCCCAGAACGCCATTCCCGGGCCACATTCTGGAGGGCCGGATGCAACAGTCACACACTTCGTGCTCTTCGAGTTCCCAGAACTCCATTCCCGGGCCACATTCTGGAGGGCCGGATGCAACAGTCACACACTTCGTGCTCTTCGAGTTCCCAGAACTCCATTCCCGGGCCACATTTTGGATGCCCGGAGCCAACTGTAGGCCACTTCGTGCTCTTCGAGTTCCCAGAACTCCATTCCCGGGCCACATTTTGAATGCCCGGAGCCAACTGTAGGCCACTTCGTGCTCTTCGAGTTCCCAGAACTCCATTCCCGGGCCACATTTTGAATGCCCGTAGCCAACTGTAGGCAACTTCGTGCTCTTCGACTTCCCAGAACTCCCATTCCTGGGCCACATTTTCAGCAGGGGCAAGAGCACGACGAGGAGGAGGACGAGCAAGACCAGGAGGACGAGGACGAGCAGGAGCAGGACGAGGAGCAGGAGGAGCAGGAGAAGAAGGACGAGCAGGAGGAGGAGGAGGAGGAGGAGGACGAGCAGGAGGAGGAGGACGAGGAGGAGGAGGACGACCAGGAAGAGGAGGAGGAGGAGGAGGAGGAGGAGGAGAGGGAGGACTACCAGGAGGAGGAGGAGGAGGAGGAGGAGGAGGAGGAGGAGGAGGAGGAGGAGGAGGAGGAGGAGGAGGGAGGGGGGGAGGAGGGGGGGAGGGGGAGACCACCAGGAGGAGGAGGAGGAGAGGAGGAGGAGGAGGAGGAGGAGGAGGAGGAGAGAGCACCAGGAGGAGGAGGACGAGCAAGACGAGGAGGACGAGAACGAGGACGAACAGGAGGAAGAGGAGGAGGAGGAGGAGGAGGAGGAGGAGGAGGAGGAGGAGGAGGAGGAGGAGGAGCAGGAAGGAAAGAGGAGGAGGAGGAGGAGGGACGAGCTGAGAGCTGAGGCTGAGGCAGGCTGAGGCTGAGGCTGTGACTGCGACTGCCGTCGCCGCTGCGACTGTCATCGCGAATGCGACTACGACTGCGAGAACAGCAGAATTCGACAACTGGATTTTCATGTGAATCTTAAGGGGAATGCTTTCAGATATGCTTTTACACATCGCTGTTAGGTTGCTTTGCCGGGATAATCTAAGAAAAAGTGTTTGCAGACCCCTTTGGGGGCCACTTGACATGGCATGGTGGCGTTTTCGTGTCGTGACGGCTCCAGTGGGTTGCACGCGCAGCTGACAGCTGGGCCGCTTGAGCCCGCGAGTCCGTGGAAGGCGAAGGCTCCGAGGTGATGGCAAGATGCCTGGATGGGAGCGTGGATTCGCCGGGGCGCCCGAGCGGTGCGAATGGCCAAGATGGCTCAAGATGGCGTTCAGAGCGGTGAGAACGGCCAACGCGGCCCAAAATGTCGGGGGTCCGAGCGGCGCGAATGGCCAAGACGGTCCAAGGTGGCTCTAAGAGGACCTCCGAGGGCCACTATTGCATATTGTAGGCTCGCTCTGGGCGCCAAAGGGCCCCGCGGAGCATTTTTAAAGAAAAATTGCTCGCATATCCCTTTGGGGGCCACTTGACATGGCATGGTGACGTTTCCGTGTCGCGACGGCTCCGGTGGGTTGCATGCGCGGCTGCTGGCCCAGTGACGACGACGGCGACGACGAAGACGACGACGACCCCGCGGACCGAAATCCATGAGAAGAGGCTTTGCGAACCGTCGTGTTCTCCGATGTCTTCTGCGTTTTCGCTTTTTGAAAGATTTCCCCGTGCGTCCCTGGAAATGTGGGAAACCCAATGTATCTGGAGTTGTCGTCGAAGGCCCCCTGCTGGGAGGACCGCTTCGGCAGAGCGCCCGGGTTCCGCCGAGGTTGGCACGCGCAATTTTACATTGGCTTTGGGGCGATTTGCAAGGACACGCGGGGAGAAGGATCGGGTTTTCATAGATGCCCGCCAGGGTCCCCGCGGGAGTGTCCTGGCTAAGATACGCGATGATGGTGAAGATGATGATTGCGAAAACGAAGATGACGAGGATGATGACGATGATGATGATGATGATGATGGTGATGATGACGATGGCGGCGACGAGGATGACGATGGTGAGCGTGCAGAGGCCGAGCATAAGAGATAAAATGCTGGAACCTCGGAGGTCGACGATGCCAACACTGACGACGTAACGGCGACGACGACGACGACGACGACGGCGGTGGCGGCTGTGGTGGCGGTGGCGGCGGCGACGACGCGGTAGCGGCAGGGGGGGCGGCGGCGGCGGCCGCGGAGGTGGTGGCGGCGACGGCGGTGACGCGCCTCCGCGTCCGAGCTGTCGAAGCGCTCGAGCAGCTCGGCCTCTCGGGGCTCTCGGGGATCATTGTTGGCCTCCTGGGGGACTCTTGGAGCCCTCTTTGCGCGTCTTGGGCCCGTCTTGGGGCGTCCCGGGGCCCTCTGGGGCCGTCTTGGGCCTTTGGCCCGTCTTGAAGCCCTCTTGCGGGCCTCGTCGGTGGTTTTGGAGCGGTCTTGGGGACCTCTTGGGCCGTCTTGGAGCGCAGGGACGGCGAAAAGGGGAGAATGCGGAAAACATCGAAAACACAATGGAAATCGACGATTTCTCCCGCTCGGGGCCCTGCTGGGAAGCCTCTTGGGGGGCCTCTTGGGGCATTTTGGCCGCCTCTGGGGCCGTTTTGGCCCAATCTTCTGCGTCTTGGGCCCATCTTGGGGCGTCCCGGAGCCCTCTGGGGCCGTCTTGGGGGCCTCTTGGGGTCCTCTTTGCGTGTCTTGGGCCCGTCTTGGGGCGTCCCGGGGCCCTCTGGGGCCGTCTTGGGCCTCTTGGCCCGTCTTGAGGCCCTCTTGCGGGCCTCGTCGGTGGTCTTGGAGCGGTCTTGGGGACCTCTTGGGCCGTCTTGGAGCGCAGGGACGGCGAAAAGGGGAGAATGCGGAAAACATCGAAAAACACAATGGAAATCGACGATTTCTCCCGCTCGGGGCCCTGCTGGGAAGCCTCTTGGGAGGCCTCTTGGGGCATTTTGGCCGCCTCTGGGGCCGTCTTGGCCCAATCTTCGGCGTTTTGGGCCCATCTTGGGGCGTCCCGGAGCCCTCTGGGGCCGTCTTGGGGGCCTCTTGGGGCCCTCTTGGCGCGTTTTGGGCCTATCTTGGGGCGTCCCGGGGCCCTCTGGGGCCGTCTTGGGGGTCCGTCTTGGGCTGTCTTGGGGCGTCTTGGGACCGTCTGGGGGCCCTCTTGGCCCGTCTTGAGGCCCTCTTGCGGGCCACGTCGGTGATCTTGCAGCGGTCTTGGGGGCCTCTTGGGCCGTTTTGGAGCGCAGGGACGGCGAAAAGGGGAGAATGCGAAAAAAAAACACAATGGAAATCGACGATTTCTCCCGCTCGGGGCCCTGCTGGGAAGCCTCTTGGGGGGCCTCTTGGGGCATTGTGGCCGCCTCTGGGGCCGCCTTGGCCCAAGCTTTCGCGTCTTGGGCCTATCTTTGCGTCCCGGAGCCTTCTGGGGCCGTCTTGGGGGCCTCTGGAGGCCCTCTTGGCGCGTCTTGGGCCCATCTTGGGGCGTCCCGGGGTCTTCTGGGGCCGTCTTGGGGGCCTCTTGGGGCCCTCTTGGCGTGTCTTGGGCCTGCTACGCTTTTTGACCAGAATCGCCCTTCTCGCACGCGCGGGTCCCTGCATTGTAGTGTAGACTAGGGCTGACCCGTGGACTCCGTCCACGACATCTTTCTGGAATGGTTCTCGGAGGAACGGCGCAGATTGTACCGAACATCTACGAACACGGCGGCGGCTCGGGCGGCGGCAGCGAGACCGCGCCTTCGTGTCCGAGCTCTTGCAGCTCTCCAGCAGCTTGGCCCAGCGCACTGCTTTCTCACCCCCCTCCTATTGAGGAGAGTTTCGAAGTCTCTCGGGGATGTGCGTCGAAGTCGAAGCCCATCTGAGGCGTCTCAGGAGCGCTTGGGGAAGGGCTCGGGAGACCATCGGGGAAAGCCACCGAAAGCGCCGGGGAGGCTCGCAAGGATCTACAGGGAGGGCCCAAGAGAGCTTCAAGAAAAATCAAAATTCTGTAAAATATTTAGAAGAAACCGCTGTTGGGTAGGCCATCACCTCCGGGCGCGCCTTGATGGTGCGTTCCAGTCGCATCACCGCCAACGGGAGGGTTTGTTCGCCATGTCCCATTCTGTTCGCCCAGAGGGTCTGTGGAGGCCTTCGGGCGAACAGAACGGGACAGGGCAAGGAATGGGGAAGACTTGTCCGAATCTCCTGGGCCCCCCAGGTGCTCGTCCGAAGAATGCGGAGAGGTCCCAGAGTCATATCAATTGGCTGCTGTCCCAGGGGTCCGGTCTGCTTGGCCCGAAGAGTTTGCCAAGGCCCCTGGGGGAACAGAATGGCACAGCATATCGGGCAAAGGGGGGCGGTAGCTGGCCTGTCAGACCCGGCGTTCGTCTTCTGCCCAAGCGGCGCGGGGCCCACGGGCCCCAGGGTTGGCGGCCCGCTGGGTTTCCTCTTGTTCGCCCACAGGGTTGGAGGAGGCCTCCAGGCGAACAGAATGGGGCAGGACAATGAATGTGGGAGACTTGTCGCAAGCTCCCAGCCCCCCCAAGTGTGCGCCCGAAGGGTGTGGGGCCGCGTTGGCTCCCTCAAAGGGCCGTCTTGGAGCCGTCCATGCCCGTCTTGAGGGCGCCGTTTGCCGTGATGGGGCCGTCTTGGTTCGTCGTGGGCCCCTCATGGGCGCGTCCGTAGGCCGTCCTGGGCCCATCGAGGTCCTCGTGGGGCTGTCTTGGAGCCGTCTGGGACCGTGAGGGGGCCGCCTTGGAGTCGTCTTGGGCCCCTCCTGTGCGCCTCCTTGGGCCGTCCTGGGCCCAGCAGGGGCCGTGTTGGCACCCTCTTGGGGCTGTCTTGGAGCCGTCTTGAGCCGTCGCAGCGCGCCTTGGGTTGTGCTGGGTCCGTCTTGGCCCGTCTTGGGGCCTTCCTGGGCGTTTCCTCGGACCCTCCTGGGACTTTCTGGGGCCTCTTGGTGCATCGGACCGCCGAAACGGCGGGAAACGCAAAGGGTGTAACAGTAAACAATGGAAAATTAACGATTTTTGCCAGCTGGGGCTCTCTTGCCATCTTGGCCCGTCTTGAGGCCCCGACCGGGCGCGTCCTTGGGCCGTCCTGGGCGCACCCTCCTGGGACCGTCTTGGAATCGTCTTGGGCCGTCTTGAGCGCGCCTTGGGCCGTCCTGGGCCCGTCTGGGGCCGTGTTGGCACCCTCGCGGCGAGGAAGCTCGGAGGCGGGCTCGAGGCCTCTTTGGGGCCATTTTGGAAGCTGTTGGGGCCTCTGTTGGGGCCTCGTTTTGGGCTCCTTGGGAGCTTCCTGGGGCCTGTTCGGGGAGTTCTTGGCGGCCCCTTGGGGCCTCTTTGGGGCCTGTTTGGGCCTCCTGGCGCCCTCTTGGGGCGGAAGGCTCGGAGTTTCGGTCCGTGGTCCTTCTCTTGGCCCCCTCTTGGGCCTGTCTTCGGGCCCTCGTGGGCCGTCTTGAGCGTCTCTTGGGTCGTCTTGGGGCCCTCTTGGGCTGTCTTGGGGCGCTCTTAGAAACCTCTTGGGCCGTTCTGGGGCGCTCTTGGAGGCCTCTTGGGCCGTCTTCGAGCGTCGGAAAGCGGAAAAGGCGAGAAGGCCAAAATCCTTCCAAAACCGTCGTAAAGCGGATGATGTTGAGGCCCAAAACCGTCCAAAACCTCCTGAGGCGGTCCCCTCGTCCGCCCCCCTCGCTTCGAAGCAGTTTTTAAGCCCAGTGGCACCTCTTGGGGACCTCTTTTGGGCTCCTGGGGGCCTCTTGGGCCTCTCTGGGCTCGTCTATCGCGCCCCTTGGGCTGTCTTGGGGCCCCCTAGGGCCTTCTTGGGCGGTCCTCGGGCCGTCTTGGAGCCATCTTGGGCCGCTCTTCGGGCCATCTTGGGGTCCCGTTGGCCTGTCTTGGGCGCCTCTGGGGCCGTCCGGGGCCGCCTTGGACCGTCTTGGGGCCCTCTTGGACCGTCTTGGGGTCCTCTTGGGGACCTCGTGGACCGTCTTGGAGCGGTCTTGGATGCCTCCGGAGGGGTTTCGGAGCGTCGGGCAGCCGAAAAAGCGAGGAAGTAAAAAACCTCGGGGAAACCAATGAAAATCAACGATTTTGGCCTCTCGGGCCTCTCCTGGGATGCCTCTTGGGAGGCCTATTGGGCCGTCTTGGCGAGCTCTGGGCGGTTCCTCGGGCCGTCTTGGAGCCATCTTGGGCCGCTCTTCGGGCCATCTTGGGGTCCCGTTGGCCTGTCTAGGGCGCCTCTGGGGCTGTCCGGGGGCCGCCTTGGACCGTCTTGGGGCCCTCTTGGACCGTCTTGGGGTCCTCTTGGGGACCTCGTGGACCGTCTTGGAGCGGTCTTGGATGCCTCCGGAGGGGTTTCGGAGCGTCGGGCAGCCGAAAAAGCGAGGAAGCAAAAAACCTCGGGGAAACCAATGAAAATCAACGATTTTGGCCTCTCGGGCCTCTCCTGGGATGCCTCTTGGGAGGCCTATTGGGCCGTCTTGGCGAGCTCTGGGCGGTCCTCGGGCCGTCTTGGAGCCATATTGGGCCGCTCTTCGGGCCATCTTGGGGTCCCGGTGGCCTGTCTTGGGCGCCTCTGGCGCCGTCCTGGGGCCGCCTTGGACCGTCTTGGGGCCCTCTTGGACCGTGTTGGGGTCCTCTTGGGCACCTCTTCGACCGTCTTGGAGCGGTCTTGGATGCCTCTGGGAGGGTTTCGGAGCGTCGGGAAGCCGAAAAAGCGAGGAAGCAAAAAACCTCGGGGAAACCAGTGAAAATCAACGATTTTGGCCTCTCGGGCCTCTCCTGGGATGCCTCTTGGGAGGCCTATTGGGCCGTCTTGGGGAGCTCTTGGGCCGTCTTGGGCCAATCTTGGGCGTCTTGGCCGGATCATTGCGCGTCTCGGGGCCCTCTTCGGCCGCCTTCGGGGCATCTTGAGCGGCTCGGAGCCGTCTTTGGGCCGTCGGGACGGCCTCCGGAGCGTCTCGGAGCCGTTTCTAGTCATTTGGCTGGATTTCCTTCCGGCACGCGCTTCCTCCGGCCATATAGTATAGACATATAGTATAGATGACGTCGGGCTCCAGCTTCGCCTCCTGCATCTCGCTCAGCAGTGCTAGCGCTGGCTGCCACTGCTCGCCCTTCTCGCACGCGCTGATCCCAGCGTTGTAGCTGATGACGTTGGGTTCCAGCTTCGCCTTCCACATGTCACTGAGCACTGAAAGCGCGTGCTGCCATTGCCCGCCTTTTCTGCATGCGCTGGCAATCGCAATGTAGTGGCCTGGTACAAGTTGCACACCTAATCGAAGTCCTTCGCGGAGCAACCGCAGTGCTACGCTCCATTGTTTTGTCCGACCGCAGTTCTCGATCGACGCTTCGAGGGAAATAATGGCTTCTCGAGACCCTCGGCCGATGCCCAGCATCCGAGAAGACACGTCACCGCGGCTTGAGCCACATTGTAAATATCTTAGGTCAAGATCGCTCGAGCCAAGAGGCTTGAGCCAAGGGGGCTTGAGCCAAGGCTTGAGCCAGGCTACGGAGCTGGTGGCGATACGCGAAGCGTCAAGAATTACCTTGGCGAAGAGCCCAACCCATTCTACACGTGGGGGAACTATCAACAGCACCGCGCAACGCACAAGAACTCGCTGGGCGGGGTCCGAAGCATCCTTGAAGACTTCGGTGGATAACGTCGGACCAGGCTCGGCATGCTCGCACGTGATTCAAGTCAAACGCTTAGGTGACCATGTATGCGGCACGGAGCACGAGGGTGGAGGCAGAGGAGGCAGGAGGAGGGATACTGTAAGGAACGAATTAAAGCTCCAGCGCAGCGTGCGGGAGTCCAGACAGGGGGCGGCGCGACTGCGCCTCGAGCTCACGTTCCCTGGCAGACTCATGCTCCGCAGCGCGGACGAACTCCTCGAAGCCTGGCTTCGCCACTCCTTGCTCCTAGCATCGTCAAGAAAAATGCGGACCCTGCGGGCCTTCGGTGGAGCTTCTATGCGACCACGATGCGTGTGAGGGGAGTGCCAGAATGGACCCGAGTAGCCAGGCGGACCCTGCCACAGAAACCTTTGGGGCAACGAAGCGTGTGAAGGGTTTGCCAGACTGGCCCGAGTAGCCATGCGAACCCTGGCACAGAGGCCTTCGGCGGAGCTCCCTGACTGGGGCCACGAAGCGTGCGAGGGGTGTAGGCCAGAACGGGCCGGAGTAACCATGCGGACCCTGCCACTGGGGCTTTCGGTGGAACTGCATCTGGAACCACAAAAAAGTGTGAAGGATGTGTCAGACTTGGCCCGAGTAGTCATGCTAACCCTGGCACAGAGGCCTTTGGCGAAGTTCCCTACTGGAAACCACAAAACGTGAGAGGGGTATGCTAGACTGGGCCCGGGTAGCCATGCGGACCCTGCCATTGGGGCCTTCGGTGGGTATCCCTATGGGGCCCTCAGACGTGTGGGGTGTGTGCCAGATTGGACCCGAGTAACCGTGCGGACACTGCCACAGAGGCCGTTGGCGAAGTTCCCTATGGGGCCGCGAAATTTCGAAGGGTGTACTCGACTGGACCCGGGTAACCGTGCGGACCCTGGCACTAGGCCCTTCGGTGGGTATCCCTACGGGGCTACGAAGCGTATGAGAGGTGTGCCAAAAAAGGGCTCGAGTAACCATGTGGGCCCTGCCACTGGGGGCTTCGCCAGAGCCACCTTTGGGGCCACGTAAAAGGTACGGGGTGCGCCTTCCGAGACGATGATGCTGCTGATGATGATGACGATGATGATGCTGCTGATGATGATCATGATGATGCTGCTGATGATGATGAAATGATGCGGGTGATGAGGATGTTGATGCTGATGCTGATGAGGATGATGAGTATGACGATGATGATGCGGATTGTGCTGATGGTGATCATGGTGATGATGGTGATGCTGATGGTGATGCTGATGATGCTGATGCTGATGCTGATGCTGATGCTGATGATGATGATGATGATGATGATGATGATGATGATGATGATGATGATGATGATGATGATGATGATGATGGTGATACTGATGCTGATGATGAGGAGGATGATGACGAGTATGATGATGATAACGATGAGGTGGCGATAATGGTGACGGTGGCGATAATGGTGGTGGTGATGGGAGGAGGGAACAGGAGGATGCGGAAGTGGAGGGATGAGCGGGGATGAAGGGGAGATGAGGAGAGGAGATGGACACGTGCGGCGCTGCGAATTTCAAACGAAAACCCAACACACACAGGAGGGTTGGGAACAAACGGCTCCGGGACACTGGAACAAAAACTGCTCCTGGATCGGAGCCCAAACTGGAAGCAGAACCGGAGAAAACAGACTGCGGCGGAAACCGTGAGAAAGAACTGCCCTGTCGTGTCCAGGGGCCCGCGAAGGGCTTGGGGTGGCCTGGAGTGTCCTGCGCGCCAGGGTGCACGTGGCTCAAGGCACCCGAACGGCGCCAGGCACCGTGCGGCGCGCCTGGTCGCGCCGCACTCCGGAGACGGCCGCCTCCAGCACGGGGGCCGTGGGGCCGCCGCGAAGCGCAGGGAGGAGCCAGCGGTGAGGCCAGAGCACCTGCACCAGAAGCCGCACGCTGGACCTCGGGTGCGCTTCTGGCTCCGGCGGCCGAGCGGCGTGCCACCGCCGCGAGGGCCACGGCGGGGCACGCTCGGCGCCACTTCCGCCTGGTGCTGCACACTGGGGGGCCTGCGTGGGGCGAGTCGCGTGTAAGAAGTAGGCGGCTGCGCGAGGCGTGCGCGCGTGAAGTGGAAAGGGTTCCACACACACACAAACACACGAGCCGCCCACAACGTGTGCGACTGCTGCGCGGTCTCAGACAAGTGCACGCGGCGCTGAGGCGAGGGCGGACGCCACACGTTGAAGACTACCTCGCGATTGCCCATGCCCCTGTCGGGAATCCCAGGCTGCATCGGCACAAACCGTGAGAGGGTCTTCGGCGGAACGACGGGCCAGCCATACCGACATGCCTCGTTGTGCGACGAGGAGGAGCTGCATGGCGAGATCTGGAAACCCTGAACCCCAAAATGCTACCATCTCTGTTGAGGCTTAACTTCTCCTTCCGCCGCTTGGGCGTTGCCCAGTGGGGGGCGACAGATGGGTGGGCGAACAAAAACTTGCACCTTTCGTGCGCCAGGTTCCCCCTTTAGGGCACAAGAGGCGCGCTTCCTTTGTTCACCCCCCTTATTCATCGCCCCCCCTTGCGCAACGCCCGAGCTGCCCCCCACTGCCTCCAGGCGTCTCTTCGGCGGCTCAACTTTTCGACGCCGAACAACGACTCAAGCAACTCGATCGGCAGCGGGGGTAGGGCTCGGAATGCGTCGAACACGTGGCGAAATTCGAACCCTAACCCAGCCTCCCATCGATTCAATCGATGGTTGGTGGGGATCGGATTCGGACGTCGTCAGCTAACTTTTCCTTCCGCCGAATTCCGCTGGAGAAGGTGGCCTCGCTTTACTCTAAGAGGAAGAGGCGGAGAAGGATGATGATGGTGGTGAGGAGGAGGAGGAGGAGGAGGAGGAGGAGGAGGAGGTTGTTTTTCTTCGATGCGGAGTCTGGAGCTCTGGACCACTTCCCAGGGGCAGATGTTCTTGACGGTCCCGGGGCCCAGCGAGGGCCCCCAAACGTCGAACACCTGGTCCCCTGCTTGCCCGTTTTCGGGGGCAAGGATCGCGCCGCATCGCCAATGCATCGCCGATGTATCGGCGATGTATCGGCGATGCACTGGAGGCGTCGGCGATTCATCGGCGACGTGGGCGTGGAGAAAATCGGGCTCTGCATCGAGCCGCATCGCCGATGTATCGGCGATGCGGCGCGAACCTCCGACACCATCTGCTCGGACCCCATCTAGGAGGCCTGGAGTCATGGGCCTCCTCGTTCCAGGTGGATCTTGCATGCATGGGCTGCGTGTCGAGCCCGCCTGCTGTCGCGGCGGCGATGAAGGCACGAGACCCCCCCCCGAGCCGAGCCTAGGAGGAGAAGGAGGAGGAGGAGGCGGAGGAGGAGGAGGAGGAGGAGGCGGAGGCGGAGGCGGAGGCGGAGGAGGAGGAGGAGGAGGAGGAGGAGGAGGAGGGAGGGGAGGCGGAGGCGGAGGCGGAGGAGGAGGAGGAGGAGGAGGAGGAGGAGGAGAAGGAGAAAGAGGAGGAGGAGGAGAAAATTTCTCGGACGTGCTGCTCACCACCCCAGGCCGCCCGGGTGCTACTGAGGCCACAGCTGCCCCCATGAAAGGGCGGCGCTCCCCAACGCCATGATGTTCAATGGCCGTACCCCCTGAGATCATAAGCCAGCGCGAAGCTCGAAGGAGGAGGGGAGGAGGGGCGTCGATGGTACAAGAGACATCTGCGTGGACAGAAACTTGTGGATCTCCGCCCCGATGTCTTTGATCGGCGCTGAACACCCCTCCCTGACACGCGGAGAGCGCCAGAGGCGGCACCGTCAGGGCCGCCAGGGGGTTCCAGCGAAGATCCAAGAAATCCGCGCGGACCACCAAAAGTTTGTGCGTATGTGGATACGCTTCACCTTCTTCGATGAACGATCCAATGGCCAAGAAATTCGCGCGGAACTAGGAGCCGTCGCCAAGGCAGCGGAACAAGGGCACGTCTTTTCTCCGCTCGCCGGCGCCGAGCCCGCCCCGCGGGAACATCCTCCCCTCTCGCATCCCTCCCTCCTCCTCCTCCTCGCATCCCTCCTTCCTCCCCCCTCCCTTCCCCTTCCCGTTCTCCTCCTTCTCCTCCTCCTCCTCCTCCTCCTCCTCCTCCTCCTCCATGCTCCCTCCTGACTCACCCCTTCGCCCTCCTTCCTCCTCACTTCGCCCTCATTCCTCCTCCCTCCTCCCTTCTCCCTCCTCCTCCTCCTCCTCCTCCTGTTCCTACTCCTGTTCCTCCTCCTGCTCCTCCTTCTCGTTCTGCTCCTCCTCTGCCTCCTCCCCCCCCTCCTCCTCGTCGCATCTCTCCCTCCCTCCCTCCCTCCCTCCCTCCCTCCTGCTGCTCTTCCTCCTTCTCCTGCTCCTCCTCCTCGTCCTCAGCAATAGCTACATAATCTGAACACAACTCTCCTCCTTCCCCTGATTCCGTGCGGAAAAGATATGGTTCCCCTCCGCGTCCTGTTTTGCTGCGCAGCAGGATTGGGCCGAATTGGTTTGTCCCATGTGCCTTTAGAAATATTATTGTTTTCGGTGTTTCAATAACTGTGCTCCCGCTGCAGCGTGGGCCTCATTTTCGGATCGGCGCTGTGCTCGCGTCGTTCAGATTGGCGCTCTCGCCCATGCCCGAGCCTTTTTTCTACATCATAACCTTTTCCAACGTTGTCGTCCCCCTCTTTTCCCTCTTCCGCCTTCCCCGGAACCTCCTGCTCCTCCCACTCATTCCACTCCGGTTCCTGCTGCTGCTGCTGCTGCTGCTGCTGCTGCTGCTGCTGCTATTCGTCCTCGTCCTCCTCCTTCCCCATCCTCCTCCTTTTCCTCCTGCTCATCCTCCTGCTCGTTCGCTACCTCCTCATCCACGGTGTTTCCCTTTTCCGATGGGTCGGTTATGACACGCGTCGTCCGCGGATAGAAAAAAATCAGCGCAATGGGAAGGGATGGGAGGGAAGGATCGGATGTCAGGTAAGGCGCGAGCGCACCTATCTTCTCCCCCCGCTTCTCCTGGCCTGACTTCTCCCCCGTCCCCATCTTCCTCCCCCTCCTCCAAACGTCTCCATTCCTCCTCTTTCTCCTCCTTCTCCTCCTTCTGCTCCTCCTCCTCCTCCACCTCCTCCTCCTCCTCCCTTCTCCTCCTCCTCCCTGCCTCCCTCCCTCCTGCCTCCCTCCCTCGCCTTCCCCCTCCCTCCTATCCTCCCTCCTCCCTCTCCCCTCACCCGCTCCTCTCCCTGCCCACTCCCGTCCCCCCTCCTCGCCGTCCTCCTGTTCCCTCCCCCCCTCGAAATCTGGTGCTCTGTTCCTCCTCCTCTTCCTGTTCCTCCTCCTCCTCCTCCTCCTCCTCCTCCCCAGTCCTCTTCGTCCTGCTCCGCTATCTTCCTCCTCCCTCTTCCCCTGCCACCCTGGGGAAGAGGGTCTGCAGAGCGCCCGGCAGGGCTCGACCTCCTCGACACTCCCAGAACACCCACAGCTGATCGCCGTGCGAGCCCCGGGACCGCACCGGATCGCCCGCAGGTCGGGATCGAATCGAGTCGAATTGGCCGAGGCCGACATCGCATCGGATCGATCGGATCGAATTGGGCCCTGGAGGGAGGGAGGAGGGAGGGAGGGAGGGAGGGAGGGGAGTGGAGGGAGAGGAGAGGGGAGGGGGGGAGGGGGGGAGGACAAGCTAGGTGCGCTCGCGTCATATCTGACATCCTACCCCTCCCTCCCATCCCTTACCATGGCGCAGATCCCCTCTCTACTCGCACAGTCGGATGTCGAGCAGGGCAATGATCCCGAAAGGGTACGCGATGCATTGTAGAGCACGGCATGGCATGGCGTAGAAGAGCACCGCAAAGCGTAGTATCAACCTAGCATTGCATTGCATGCCGTGGCATGGCACGGGAAATGACGCCAGCGCTGCAGCGGGAGCACGAGTCGAAACGAGCGGAAGCGCGGAAATGAGGCCAGCGCTGCAGCGGGAGCACGATTCGGAACGAGCGGAAGCACGGAAATGAGGCCAGCGCTGCAGCGGGAGCACGATTCGGAACGAGCGGGGCCCGAAAATGAGGCCGGCGCCTCAGCGAGAGCAGCATTTTGAAAAAAATGCAGGCGAAAACCCAATTCCGGGGAAACCTGTGTAAAAAACAATACGCGGGGGGGGGGTCGGACACTTTCAAACCGTTATCAGGTGAAGAGGGAGAGTAGTATTTATATTGAGAACTTGTGGAGGAGGAGGAGGGAGAAGGAGAAGAAGGAGAAGAAGGATGAGGAAAAAGAGGAGGAGGAGGAGAGGAGGAGGAGGAGGAGGGATGAGGAAGGGGAGGAGGAGGAGGAGGAGGAGGAGGAGGAGGAGGACGAGGAGGAGGAGTGCACGGTCTTCAAGAAATTCCTGCTTCCGAATGAGCTTTCAGAAATTGGCGAGGGCCCGGCGCTGGCAGAGAGCGGATGCCCGTGCTGCGCCGAGCTAACACACGCGCACGAACTTCGAAGAGGAAGGGGAGGAGGAGGAGGAGGAGGAGGAGGAGGAGGAGGAGGAGGAGGAGGAGGAGGGAGAGGAGGATGGGAGGGAGGAGGAGGAGGAGGTGGCTGGAGGAGGAGGAGGAGGAGGAGAGGAGGAGGAGGAGGAGGAGGTGGCTGGAGGAGGAGGAGGTGGCTGGCCGCATTGGATACCTCCTGCGGGCCACCTGCGCAGGACCAAAAAAACCTTCTCTCGCCGGCCCCGGCGGGGCCCCGTGCGAGAAGCTCGGTTGGTTGTTCCCTGGGCGTTCCTGTTCACGGGCGGGTCCCGCCTTGTTCCCCCTACAGATTGCACCTCCCGTACGGGGGATACAGGCGCGCCATTGCGCACAGGACACGCGACATGACACAAGACTCTTCCGACGGCAACATGGCCTCCAAAACCACAGGACACAAGGGTACCCTGCCCCTGGGCTGCAGAGGACACGACGCGCGATGCACAGGCCACAAGAGTACCCTTGATTTAGCAGGGTCGACCTATTAATCCGGCTATAGCGTGGCCCAGGTGGATGGGAAACAAAACATGGAGGGCTGTGTGCTCCCCTCCCGCCCAGCATGGCCCAGACAAGCGGCACCGCCGGACGTGCCGCGATCGTCCTGGCCGTGTGCTGCGGCGAAGACCGCTGACTCACTGCTGGCATCACGGTTGATTGCGCCACACTGTTGACAACCAATTCGCCTCACAAGTGTGCCTTGTCTGTCGGGGGACAACTTCCAGGCCCACATCCAGAGGGATATCGTATTGATGTCTCCAGGTCCGTCTCCCGCGCTCGTGAATGTGAACGCGCATCAGGACGAAGACGATCTCTTGACTGCGCCCACGAGGTTTCGGTAGCAACAAGGTCGAATAAACTTACTCCACACTACGTATGTACACCACCCTTGTTCAAAGGATAGGGCCGACTCTTGGGACGTGCCCTTCTTTCTCATGTGAGACTGGGGTTATTGGGCATTCGACCGCGGGCCCTGGGACTCCACCCCCCAACAACCACACCCCTCAAGTTTCAGTGTTCCCCTCGGCAAGCGGAGATGCAATGAGTGATGCAAGCGGCTTGGCCTGGTGGCTGGGAATCGGGCAGAACGTCATGGTGTAAACCCCGCCGTGGCTTTGATGTTGTCTGGCCCCACTTCAAGCACAAACTCTGGCGGGGTTCCAGGACAGAGAACAGCGGTCGCCCAACTGCTCTGTGCTCTGAGTGTGGTGGTCTCGCCACGCGCGATGACCCCAACCTCTACGAGCTCCTCAAGCCTTGCGGTCGTCCCACCCCACCTGCTTCGAAAGCAGGAATTTCAAGGCGAGGTTTCCTTCCAGGGGCTGGCGCTCGCCTCGAGTCCCCTAGCTGCTCTCCCTGCCTCAGGCCGCGAACGACGGGCCTCAAGTGCAAAGCTGCCCTTGTTCCCGGCAGTGCGCTGTTCTCGTTCGACACATTGCCCGAGAAGGAGGCAGGGGGAGGAGGATGAGGGGGAGGAGGAAGAGAAGAAGGAAGCCAGGATATTGTGGGGGGAGGGGCTCCTTGAATGTCATCTCCTCCTCCCCCCTCCTTTTCTTCTGGTCCCTCCCCTCTCCTCGCCCTCCTTTCCTCCCTTGCAGTCCCGCTCCCTACTCAACGGGTTCTCCCCCACATTCCCCCTCCCCGTTCCTCCCCTCCACGCTGCCTTCCTCTCATGCTGTCCACCTTCCACCACCTCTCTTTCCCCCTCCCGGCGTTCCGTGTGACGATCAGGGTGTGATGGAGGCGGAGGAGGAGGGGCAGGGTAGGGCAGAGAAGATGCAAGCGTAGAGTGACGTCCGAGCCCCACCTCTACCCAAGCTGCGCGGAATCCTCTGGATTTGTCAGCCTGAGCTTCCGGAGCGACATAGCAGAGAGGAGGAGGAGGAGGAGGAGGAGGAGGAGGAGGAGGAGGAGGAGAAGGAAAAGGAGGACGAGGAGGAAGAAGATGAAGAGGAAGAGGAGGAGGAAGAGGAGGGGGAGGGGGAGGGGAAGGGGGAGGAGGAGAAGGAGGAGGAGGAGGAGGAGGATGACCGCCCGTGGCTCGAGGAGAAGGAGGAGGGAGGAGGGAGGGAGATGATGAAGAAGGAGAATGGCCGAGGGAGGAGGAGGAGGAGCAGGAGGAGGAGGAGCAGGGAGGAGGAGGAGCAGAAGGAGGAGGAGGAGGAGGAGGAGGAGGAGGAGGAGGAGGAGCCCCTCCATCGCCTCAACCCTCCGACCCCCTCTGGGGCCGCTCCAGGGAGATGCGGCTCGGCTGGACCTCCGAGCGGAAACTCCAGCCGAGGGCGACGAGACGCCTCGGGTTCCCCCCCCCACCCACCCAAATCAAGCGCCGAAAGGCCTCGAGCCTGGAGCCCTCCTCCTCCCTCCTCCTCCTCCTCCTCTCCTCCCCTCCTCCTCCTCCTGCTCCTCCTCCTCCTGCTCCCTCCTCCTCGAGCCTCTTCCGCCTCCTCCCCCTGCTCCCCCAACCTGGAAGGGGCACCCAATCGGCGCACGGAGGGGCAGCCCTCCCGACCGGACGTCGGGGGCCAGCCGCCGAGCGCGCCCAGCACAGGATCGCAGAAGGGTAGTCAGCAAGCGCGGGCGCACGAATTCCGCCTCCTCCCCATCCCCTCCTCATCGTCGTCGTCGACATCCGCCATCCCTGTTCTCCTCCCCCTTCCTTGCTTCGATCCTCGCCGTCCTCATCCTCGTCCCCAGCTTCATCCTCGCCGCCTTCATCGTCGGCATCCTCGCCATCTTCATTGTCGTCATCCTGCCTCCCCCTGTCGGGCGCTTCTGGTTTGTAAGGCACTGGCGACCGTCGCCTGGACCGCCCTGCTCCTCGTGCCCGTGCTCCTTCCATCTCTGATCGCCTCCACCTGCGTCTGTCGAGCTCGTCCTCCTGAACCTGGCGCTGCTCCTCCTCCTCCTCCTCCTCCTCCTCCTCCTCCTCCTCCTCCTCCTTCTCCCTCCCTCCTCCTCCTCCTCCTCCTCCTCCTCCTCCTCCTCCTCCTCCTCCTCCTCCTGCTTCTCTTCCTCTTCCCCGTCCATTCTGCTCCTGGACGTGTCCCCCGCGACGTTCGCTACTACAGGTTACTGGTTTCTTGACATGATGTTTTAATGTGTGTTGCCCTCTAGTGGTCTCTGGGCACCTCTAGGGTCGTCTGAGGGATCAGGGGCTGGGGCGGCACTAACGTCAAGACCTGCTTCTCATCCTGCTGCTGCTGCTGCCTTCTCCTCCTGCTCATCCTCTTCATGCTCCTCCTCCTCCTCCTCCTCCCCATCCTCCTCCTCCTCCTCCTCCTCCTCCTCCTCATCCTCCTCCTCCTCCTCCCCCTCAGGTCCGTGGCTTCTCCAAATGTCCCTGAGCGCTCATTCGAGCGTCGCTGGGAGTACCACAACTCTGAGGAAGCCTGCGGTTGTCTAACGCGTCCTGCCATGCTCAGATCTGCTGGATCCTCTTCGAGGTGTTGTAGATCTTCTTGAACCCCACATACTTCCTCCCAGGGCCGACGTCGCCCCAGGACAGTCTGGCATCCAAGTGCGCGTACACAACAAACGCTCATCACCCACGCGCCGACACCTTCGTTACGTGTGTGTGTGTGTGTGTGTGTGTGTGTGTGTGTGTGTGTGTGTGTGTGTGTGTGTGTGTGTGTGTGTGTGTGTGTGTGTGTGTGTGTGTGTGCGCATTCTGCCTCTTGGCTTCCCCCACTTCTTCCACCGTTACCGCCCCTCCCCTCACACCCCTTCCACATGTCCTCCATCCGCCTGCCTTCCGCTTGTCCTCCCCTGCCCACCACACTCTCGTCCTTCTCGTCTTCTCTCTGTCTCTCTCTCTCTCTCTGTCTCTCTCTCTCTGTATATATATATATATATATATATATATATATATGTATATGTTTTCGTAGTCACCGTCCTCTTCATTACCCTCCTCCTCCTACTCCTTCTCCTCCTCCTCCTCCTCCTTCTCCTCCTCCTCCTCCTCCTCCTCCACCTCCTCGCCATCCCATGCATTATTCCAACCATCCCTCCTGCTGCCCTCCCTCCATACATGCCCCCCTTCTCCCTCACCGCTCCTCCCGTTGCTCCCCCACTCCTTTCCCAACGTGTGCACTTGCGTCACCAAACACGCCTGGTGCTCACCGCTCACCTCGGCTGATGCAGTCGATGAGGGCGAGGAGAGGAGTGATGCAGGGAGAAATAGCAGCCAGGGGGGGAGAGAGGGAGAGAGAGAGAGACAGTCCGACTTGACTGACACAAGACCCTTCCGGAGGCCACATCGCCATTGGAGTGTAAGAAGGCACGTGCCGCGAGGCACAGGACACAAGGGTACCCTTGAGCTGGCAGGGTCGACATACTAATTTGGGCCGACTGTAGAACTACACATGATCCTGACGACGGACCCGACACCCGACCATGTGCAGTTGTGACTACCGCGTTGTGGCCATCGGTTTGGGTGGGGCTCCCCATGGGGCCACGATGCGTGCGAAACGTGTCCCGAAATGTGCGGGAAATCGTATGCGAACTGCGGTATGAGGCACTCGGCGGAGCTCCCTATGGGGCAACAACATGTGTGAGTGAAGTGCGGAAATTGGGAGTTCCGAAACGGTGCGGTGCCGGACCGTGCGGTGACCTCGAAATCCCCCAAGACCTCACCGCACGGTCCGTCACCGCACGGTCCGTCACCGCACGGTTTTGGGACCTCGGAGGCCCCTGTTGCCCGAGCCGTCCTCGGAGAACGACCCGAGTCCCCAAACCGTGCGGTGACCCCGAATCCCCATCGACTCACCGCACGGTGTGGTCATCGCACCGATTGGGGGCCCCCGACGAAATTAGAAGGGGAACGCATGCGAACTGCGCCACGGATGCCGTAGGTGGAGCTCTCGATGGGGCCACGAAAGGTGCGAGGAGTGTGCCGAAATGGGTGGGGAACCGCATACGAACTGCGCCACGGAAGCACTCGGTGGAACGCCCTATACGGCCACGGAGCGTGCGAGGAGTGTGCAGACACGAGCGTGACGCCCACATGCGAACTGCGTCATGGAGGCACCCGGTGGAGCTCCTTACGGGGCCACGAAGTGTGTGACGGGTGTGCCGGGGCGTGACGCCCACATGCGAACTGCGTCACGGTGGCACTCGATGGAGCTTCCTATGAGGCCACGGCACGTGTGAGGAGTGTGCCGACATGGGTGGGGACCGCATTCGAACTGCGCCACGGAAGCACTCGGTGGAACTCCCTCTGGGGTCACGAAACGTGTGAGGGGCTTGCCGAAACGGGTGACGTCTGCATACGAACTGCGCCACGGAGACATTCAGTGGAACTCCCTATGGGGCCACGAAACGTGCGAAGGGTGTGCCCAAACAGGAGTGGCGCCCACATGCGAAGTGCGGCACGGAGGTACACGATGGCTATGGGGCCACGAAACGTGTGAGTGGTTTCCAGAAGCGGACGTGACGCCCACACGCGAACTGCGGCACGGAGGCACTCGGTGGAGCTTCCTATGGGGCCACGATATGTGTGGGGGTGTGTGCCGAAACGGGCGTGACGCCCAAATGCCAACTGCGTCACTGAAGCACTCGGCGGAACTCCTGATGGGGCCACGAAACGTGTGAGTGGCGTTCCGAAGCGGGAGCGACGCCCACATGCGAACTCCGCCACGGAGGCACTCGGTGGAGTGTCCTATCGGGCCACGAAACGTGGGGGGGTGTGCCGAAACGGGCGTGACGCCCACATGCGAGCTGCGCCACAGAGGCACTCGGTGGAGCTCCCGATGAGGCCACGACACGCGTGAAGGATGTGCCGAGACGAGCGTGACGCCCACATGCGAACTGCGCCGCAGAGGCACTCGGTGGAGCGCCCTGTGGGGCCGCGAAGCGTGTGAGGGGCGTGCCGAAAAAGGGCGTGACGCCCACGTGCGAACTGCGAACTGATACTGAGGGAGATGATGATGTTGACGATGATGTTGCTGCTGCTGATGATGGTGGATTTGAACGCAATCTCCAAGACTGTGTCCATCGCTTCATTTGATGGGAACAAAATCGGCAGGACCACTTTGCTGAAAGTCATCATCCGCATCACCATCAGCATCATCATCAACATCAACATCATCGCCATCATCATCGTCATCATCACCATCATCATCCTGGTCATCACCATCATCATCGCTATCATCATCACCAAC
Organism: Prorocentrum cordatum; assembly: GCA_963575745.1. Lineage (NCBI taxonomy): Eukaryota > Dinophyceae > Prorocentrales > Prorocentraceae > Prorocentrum > Prorocentrum cordatum. Next base: position 164,901 of record CAUYUJ010019744.1, read on the forward strand.
ATCATCATCGAAATCATCCCCTCCGTCATCACCAACATCGTCGTCATCGCCATCGTCAGCGTTATCGTCATCGTCATCGTCAACATCATCAGCATCAGCATCAGCATCATCATCATCATCATCATCAGCATCACCACCACCATCATCATCATCACCATCATCATCATCCTTATCCTCATCATCCTCATCATCCTTATCACCATCATCCTATTCATCATCATCATCATCATCATCATCATCATCATCATCATCATCATCGTCATCATCACCATCATCAGCAGCATCAGCAGCATCAGCATCATCATCATCATCAACATCATCATCACCACCACCACCATCACCATCACCATCACCATCACCATCACCATCACCATCACCATCACCATCATCATCATCATCATCATCATCATCATCATCATCAGCATAATCATCAACATCATCATCATCATCATCATCGTCATCATCATCATCATCATCATCATCATCATCATCATCATCATCATCATCATACGCCGAGAGTTAGCGCTCCGCGGGAGCGCGGGTCTGCAGCCGACGCAGGCGCACACTACCCACCCACGGCCGCGCATGGGCGCCGCTCTCGCGGGTGCCGAGGGAGATGCCGAGGCCGACGGGGGAAGGAAGGCGTGACGAGGATGGAGATCGAGCGGGCGAGCGCCGTGAGATCTATGCGACATCTCGCGACTGAGGTGAGGCGCACGGTGCGCTTCAGCGGTTTTCTAGCTCATCACTGGGCGGTCGCGAGCAGGAGTGGGCGGCCGCGGCGAAGGAGGGGAGGTGCACAGACGGCGCAGCAGCGTCGCTCGATGCATCACGCGCTCGCGCGCGACTTGAGCGTCTGATAACTGCGTGGCAGGATCTTGAGCGCACGGTGTGGGCACGAAGGCCGAAGTGAATTCGTTCCTCCAGCTTGCCATCGAGTTCGTAGGAAAGAGCTAAGTCGGAGTCAATTCTTAGGTCGCCATAAGGTCTCCACCCTAAGGTCGAAGCGGTTTCTAGGTCGGTACTAGCGGCATCGCAGGACTCGGCATCTTATGACACAGTGGCCCACAGACACGAATCGGTAAATCCAATCCGCTCGAAGGACTGACCCCGATCAAAAAAATCCCGACCTATCCCGAACGACGGAGAACCAAGGTCGAGCTGCTACCGTCAGGAAGGATCCACTAGGAACGGAGCCCTTCCTGGCACCAGCAGCGCCCTTGGTGCACGAGGAGCGCTCGAGGAGCAGCCATGGAAGAGACGGCGGAAAAACGAGCCCCTTGTGGGCGTCTTCGTATTTGGCGTTTCGACATTGGTGAAGGGGCCCACAAACACGCAAATAAATAGACACAAATAACATGATTCCCCATATTTTTATTTTTTTCTGGGTTTTTGTCTTCCCCCCCAATTCCCATATTTTCCTGGGAGTCGACGTTGAATTGTGTCTGCGTGTTTCTTTCCCTCCTGACATTGGACGGAACGGCGGGGGGAAGAGGGGTGGGGTCTGGCTCCGGACCTCTGCTCAGCGCGGCTGCCTGGAACCGTGCGCCCTCTGGGGGAGACTCCACCTGCTCGAAACAGGCGCCCAAGAAACATCCAAGATCCACTCCACGGGGAGGGGAGGGGGGGGCAGGGGGGGGCGTGCGAGGGCCCGCGCCGATCGGCAAAACAACTAGTAAGACAACGAACACCTTCCGACCCCGACCGGCTCCTTGCTGCAACGACTGCCCAGAAGAGCGAGCCCCTCCCGAACCCGAGCTGATCCTTGCCTCAGCGTCTTGATAGTACTATACGGCTAGGTTCGCGCGGCGTCGGCGCGCGCAAAGAATCGATGGCGGCCTCCACCGTTCAAGGTCGGATTCCGTCGGGTTCACTGGCGTTGCCGCGTCCCTCGGTGCTTCCGCTGCGAGGCGGGAATTGATCCATATCCACCGCCTGGGAACCGACGTCCTGGTGGTGCCCCAGCGGGCGGTGCACATGGATTATCTTTTGGCCCTGGGGGGCCCGAAAATGTCCAGATCCACCGCCTGCCGAGGTCCCCGAGAGTTGATCCTCCAGGCGGTGGTCATGTTCAAATTCCCGCCTCGGATCCGCGTCGCAGAATTAGGGGGCCACATGCGAACCCTACCCCCACCCCTCACGATTTCTGAGGGGGAGGGTGGGGTTCACTTCGTTCGGGAGCTCCGGAGCGAAGTGAACCCCACCCTCCCCCTCACAAATCGTGGGGGGTAGGGGTAGGGTTCGCATGTGGCCCCCTAAGCATTCATCCTTGAACGCCGGCGTCGCCGGGCGCGCCAACGCCGCGCGAACCTACCGTGCCCGTCGGTCGGGGGATGCAGGTGGAGACGATGAACAGGAAGGCAGCCCGCCCACCCCCTGAAGGGTGTAAACTTTGCAGCCGCCCGGGGGGCAGGCGTCCCCGACGGTGGAACAATTCTCTTGCACAGCTGTGCTCTGGAGCTCGGACCTCTTTATTTTCGTTCGTCGTCGTCGTTCGTTCGTTCGTCGTTCGTCCACCCCCCCCCCACGGCCACAGAAGTAAACTCCTGGGGGAAGGAGGCGAAAGCCTCCTGTCTCTCGCAGCTCCTTGGTGCAGGAGCCAGGGCACGCGTGCCGCTTGCTTATTTCATACCGCTCTTCGCCCGCTAATTCTTGGATCTGCGCCGGAGGCCCCGCCAGGGGGGCCACCACGCGGATCCACGACACCCGCGCGGACCGTCGAACATCTATGTTTGGGCCGCTTTCTCTCTTTCGGGACGCATGGAAACCTCCCACGTCATCGTGCGTGGGCTTGCGAACCGACGCTGGCCCACGCCAATCGACGCTTTCGACGGCAGCCCACACGAATCGACGCCCATCGACGCTCCAGCGAAGCCACATCGGCGCCTTTACCAGCCTGGAACATATCCCTATCCCTAAGCTGGGCATCGCCTCATCACAATGCCAATCTTAGGGATTCCCTTAGATTTTCAGGGCGCATCCCTGAGATTGTCATCGCCCTTTGGCGTGCCAATCTGAGGGATAGGGATAAGTTCGAGGCTGGTGACGCTGTCTCGTCCGTGGCCAGACGCTGGGGCACGCCGGTGCAATCCTACACCTGGAGCCTCGAGGACACGCAGGGCTCCCACGCCTCGCCATCAGGAGGAGGCGCATGCCTCCGAGGCCAGCCTTTTAGTCGGGCCTGTCCTCCTGCAGGGGGGTTTTGGAAGACAAATAAGCAGGATAGTCAAACAATGCCCCGAAATGGAGAGCAACTGATAAAGAAATAGTCCCCAGACTACTGGAGAAAACATAAGCAAACAGGCCAACAATACCCCGAAATGGAAAACAACGAATAAAAACAATCTAGTGGACTAGTCTTGCAGACTCCTCACGTAGAGGGACGGGCCCGACGTGAGGCCAGCCTGCGGGCCGTGGAACGGGGTCCACACGGGCAGAGCCGGCACACCTCGAGGCAGCGGGCGCCGACTGCCGACAGTGCACTGAGCACGCACGGTGGCACTGGGCTTGTAGATGCCACGACAATGGACACTCCAAGAATCCGATCATTGAATTAAAGATGTTAAAAAATTGTAAAACATGTTCTAAACATGTTTCAAACATGCTCTTATATATTTGAAACATGTTTGGCACATCTTTTAGACATCTGGAAATTGTTTGGCAGCATGCTTCCTCTTCATTAATCGACTTCCACAACACTAGGCCTGCTCGGGGGAGAGCCTGTCCTGATCGGCACGCACGGCAAACCTAGCATCAGGTCGGGCGTGTCCTCCTACGGGCGGATTCTGGACGAAATATAGAACATAGGCAAAACATGCTAAGAGACAGTCATAACTAGTCGAACAAGAGCGCGTTTCTTTATGTTCGGCGATGACGGGCGTCGTGGGGGGGGGGAGGGAGGGCGGGGGGGGGTATGACGTGACGCCCCCCCCCGCCGTGTGGTTCCGGCAACACAGCCGCGCCCGCGCGCACGACGCGACGAGCGACGAGCGACGAGCGACGACGACGACGCGAGCAGCATGTAAGTGGCGATCTGCCCATTGCGCTTATGTGCACCACAACGCTCGCGTGCACCACACCGCACATGTGCACCACAACGCCTGCGTACACCGCAACAGCCGTGTGCAACGCACCGCCCGCGTATACCACAATACTTGGGAGCACTACAGCGCTGGTGTACATACACCGCAGAAGCCATGTGCAACACAACGCCTGTGTACACCACTGTGCTTGCGTGCACCGCAGCGCCTGTGCACGCCACAGCGCCTGTCTACACCACAGCATCCGCGTGCAACGCAGTGCTGGTGTACACCACAGTGCCTGCGTGCATAGGACAGGTAGAAGGAGCATGTACGTCAGGATCTGCTGCGGACAACTAAACGCCACGCCAGGAAAGTTCGGATAATCAAATGCGACGTTTTTCCCTCCTCCCTCCTCCTCCACCTCCACCTCCTCCTCCTCGTCCTCCTCCTCCTCCTCCTTACCCCCTGTCGTGCGTTTTGGCGTTGCAACGCACGTGCGCATCTCAGCGTGCACCGCAAAATGGTCGATTGAATCGATCCACTTGGCTCTCGGACGGCCAGTTTAGCTGGAGCCTCCTGGACGCAAGTGGGACTTATGGTGATGCGGGCGGACTGGGGGGGACTCGTAGATTCCAGCGGCGTTCCTTCGTCCATGAGGGTTTGTTTTCCATTGTGTTCTCTGGAATCCACACGCGCTCTATTTTGTCACAAGGATTCCTTCTGGAATTATATACACAACAATGGTGCTGTGTTGCACACGGCTGATGTGGTGCACACAGGCGCCGTGGCGTACACAGGCACTGCAATGCACGCAGGCATTGTGGTGTACACTGGTGCTGTGTTGCGCACGGCTGATGTGGTGTACGGAGGCGCTGTGGTGTACACAGGAGCTGCTGTGCTCGCAGGCACGGTGGCACAAACTGACGCTGTGTTGCACGCGGCTGCTGTGGTGTACATCGGCGGTGTGGTGTACACAGGCGCTGTGGTGCACGCGGGCACTGTGATGTACACAGGCGTTGTGGTGCATATCGCCACCTACATGTTCGTGCTACCCGTCCTCCGTCATTCCTAAGCATTCCCAGACGCCGCCGGCGCGAAACGTGACGTCATCGACCCCCTCCCCCCCCAGATGATTGCCGTCATCGGCCCGGACTTAAAAACAGGCTCCAGCCGCGTCCGCGCGCACGACGACGATGAGCGACGAGCGACGAACCACGAGCGACGACGACGGACGACGACGACGACGACGACGACGACGACGACGACGACGACGATGCCTGCGGACCAGACATCTATGCGGATTCCTACGCGGACACCTACGCGGATCCCAATGCGCTCGGCGGCCGTGACCCGAGCGCACGGGGGGGGGAGCGTTACGTCATAGGGGGGGGGGGGAGCGGGGGCCATGACGCCCGTCATGCCCCAAGCAATAAAGAAACGGGCTCCAACTCGTTCCCATAACATTTTTTGACCATTTTTGAAAATCCCTCCTGTAGAGAGGCGTGCCCGACTCAAGGCAGGGCGTGGACGGAACAGAAGACATAATTAGCCAAACGCAGAGTCCAACACGGCCGAGCTCACGTTGTCGGGTGCGGGTGGGGCACACAGGCCGGCGCGCGAACACACAGCCGCAAGGCGCACATGAGGCTTGAACCAGCATGGCTTCGGAAGCAGCGAAGATGGGAAGGCGAAAGCGATCTCCCCCTGGCAGGAGGGAGACGGGGGTGCCGGAGGGGACTCGTCCTGGGCCCCTGAGCCTCTCGGCAATGCCCCCCCCCATCGCGCGGCAACAGCGACCTGCCCTGGCGGGAGGGAGACGGGGGTGCCGGAGGGGACTCGTCCTGGGCCCCTGAGCCCCTTGCCGGCGCAGCTTCCTGCCGTCCTGGGCTGCGCTCGACCCCCCGAGGGGGGGGGGGGCAAGGGAAGGGCCCCAGGAGCCCGGGAGCTGCGTGACACCTGCAGGGACCCCCAGCCTCCGGGGCCCCCTCTCCCAAGGCTTCTGACGAGCTACAGCCCGCGCCAGCCCGTATCAGAAGGATGCGCGGTAGGGTGAGGCTTGTGGATGCCATGACAATGGACACTCTAACAATCCGATCATTGAAGTAAAGATGTGTTTAACATGTGTAAAACATGTTCTAAACATGTTCTAAACATGTTCCGAACAGGTTTTCTTTCTATAAACACTTTTTAACACATATTTGAAACATCTTTGAGACATCTGGATTATTTTGCAGCATGCTTCCTCTCGATTGATCGACTTCCTCAAGTTTAGGTCGGGCATGTCCTCCTACAGGCGGATTGGGACGGAACATTGAAAATACCCAAAACATTACCCTGGCAACTTGGCAACGTACCCAACCCCTGCGCAGTGCAGGGCAGGAGTAGCCTGGGAGATTTGCTGAGAGGGCGACGACGCGACATGGACGCATATACTTCTGCGAGCGGCATTCGGGAAGTTCGCAGCCCCTGGACCCACCAGCAGCCCTCGAAAGTGGCGACAACTTCGCAGATCGCAGCCCCCCACAGGGACGGCGAGCTACCGCTCAGATCCGCGCGGTGCCTCACTCCGCTGGACCCACCAGCAGCCCTCGAAAGAGGCGACAATTTCGCAGATCGCAGCCCCCCAGGGACGGCGAGCTACCGCTCAGACCCGTGCGGTGCCCCACTCCGCTAGAACCACCAGCAGCCCTCGAAAGTGGCGACAATTTCGCAGATCGCAGCCCCCCAGGGACGGCCAACTACCGCTCAGATCCGCGCGGTGCCTCACTCCGCTGGACCCACCAGCAGCCCTGGAAAGTGGCGACCCTTTCGCAGATCGCAGCCCCCCAGGGACGGCAAGCTACCGCTCAGATACGCGCGGTGCCCCACTCCGCTGGACCCACCAGCAGCCCTCGAAAGTGGCGACAAGTTCGCAGATCGCAGCCCCCCAGGGACGGCGCAAAGAGGGCAGGAGGAGGGAGGAGGCGGGAGGAGGCGGGAGGAGGAAGAGGAGGAGGAGGAGGAGGAGGAGGAGGAGGAGGAGGAGGAGGAGGAGGAGGGGAAAGACGCGACCGCAGTGCTCTATTCAAAACGAGACCCAGCCAAGGAGGGTTGGGAACAACCAACTACTATCCAGAAATACTCAAAAAATCGTCCCCAGACTATTTGTATGCAATTTTGGAGAATGCCTCCTGTAGAGGGACGCGCCCGACTTAACGGTAGGGATGCAACGGCCTGATGCCTGTGTGAACGTTTTCCGAACGAGGCTGGCCAGCGAAAATCGCCAAGGATGGGCAGAAAGGGCATGGATGCACGGGTACCCTTGGGAAGGTTGCCCATCCCTGCTATGCGGG
>CAUYUJ010019745.1:0-20000 GCA_963575745.1 Prorocentrum cordatum
GGAATAGAGAGGCCAGGCCTTCTCGGAGAGCGGCGGAGCTTCTCGGAAGCCCCCGCGCTTCCTGAGAAGCCTTTAAAACAGTGGCGAGGCGTCCTGGCCTATAGGCCCACCAAACAGTGTTCAAAGAACCTTTCGTGGTTTGCACGAAATGTTCGTAGAACATATATGGCTGTGGCTGTCTTGTTTTACCACATCGGCTTTATGGTATCAGAACAGTGTTGTTGTTTGTGTTGTTGTTTTATGTTGGAGCTTTCTGGGGTTCTTAGAACATGTCGTGGTAGGTCTATAGGAATGCCGGGACGGTCGGTCCCTGTTGAAGCCTTCTGAGCCTCCTCCGAAGACAGAGGCAGCTTCTCGGAAGGCTGGGCCAGATGGCAATTGAGAAGCCCCGCCGCCCTCTGCGAAAGCCTGGCCCCTCTCGCTTCCCCCTTCTGGGCTCGCCGTCGAACTGTCGCTTTCACAGCTGAGCGGCCGGACAAACACGGGGCCGTCTTCGCCGACACGTGATCGTTTCTTGTTCATTGTTTTGCCGATCGTCGCGGACTCGCAACCCCCGCTCCCCCCCCCCTGGAGTAGATCTTGGCTGCTTTGGGCGCCTGTTGCAAGCAGGTGGAGTCTCCCCCATAGGACGCACTGTTGCGAACAGTCGCATGGCGCAGAGGTCTGGAGCCAGACCCCCCCTCCCCCCCTTTCTGCCCAGTGTCGAAGCGCCGAAGAGGAAAACGCTGACCACTCGAGCGTGGGTCTCCCGCGTGAGTTCGCGCCTGAGCGCCCTCGCCTCCACGCGGTGGGGCGCGCTGGCGGCCCGCGTAAGCCGCGGCGTGAGGTCGCTATGTCTTCTCGCGCAAGACACTTCTCCTCTCTCCCTCCCTCCCCTCCTCCCTCTTCCCTCCTCCTCCTTCCCTCCTTCCCTCTTTCTCCCCTCCTCTCCCGCCTCCTCATGCCCCCTCGCCTCTCTCTGCTTGTCAGCATCCGCGGTATCAGTATGCCCATGCCCTCATCCCGCCTTTTCCTCAGTTCTTTATTTTTCCTGTGGTCAAGCTCTCTGCTCCGTCATCATCCCGCATACTCCTCATCCTCGACCCAATCCATCGAATGGCCTTCGGCCCATCCCGCCACAGTGCCTGGGTTGTGGGTATGACGCCTTTTGGATACTGGTTGGGATCTCGTGGGAGGCCTTTCGAGGGCCTCTTGGAGGCAGCTTGGGGTTTGGGCGCCGTTTCGGGGGCCTCCTGGGCGCCTCTTCAGGCCTCCTGGGGGCATCTTGAAGCGGAAGGCTTGGATTTTCGGTTCGCGTTCCTTCTCTGGGGCCACTGTGGGGGCCGTCGGTCATAGGGCCCTCTTGGGCCAGGGCTGTCTTGGGACCTTCTTGGGCCGTCTTGGGGGTCTGTTGGGCCGTCTTGGGGCGGTCTTGGAGGCCTCTTTGGGCTGTCTTGGAGCGTCGGTGAGCAGAAGAAGCGAGTACGGAGGCCAAAATCATGAACAAGACAACCTAATGTTGACCTCTTGTGGCCCTCTTGGGAGGCCTCTTTGACGCCTCTTGGAACGTCTTGGAGGCCTCTTGGGCCATATCTTTCGGCGACTCGGGGCTCTCTTGGGCAGTCTCCAGAGCCTCTTGGAGCCCTCTTGGCCCGTTCTGGGGCCCTCTCAGGCCCGACAAATTCACGCGGCACCACCTGGCACAGCCAAGGGGGCACGGGGGAAGCCCCAGAAGATTTCGGAAATTGCTGACGCTTCGCGAGTTTCCACCAGCCACTACTCAGTTTCGGCCAGCCCCCTCCACTCGCCGGTCCGCCGCTGAGGTGCTGCGTGAGGCTCCGCCTAGCCGCTTTGGGTGAGGCTGCGCTCCGCTGTTTTAGGTTAATTTGTCGTTGCGTGCCCCGCTTTGACTGGACTCGCCGCTGGCGCGCTCGCCTGCGGCCGCTGACTAAAACAATCCCCACCAGCCCATCCAGAAACGATGCCCAAAGGAATTGCCTCGATCAGGGAAGCGGGCAGCACACAGAGGAAGGGTTCCCCCAGTGGAGGTTTCTTGGAGCGTCTTGGGGGCCTCTTGGCGGTCCCGGACGCCTCTTGGAGCGTCTTGGGTGCCTCGGAAAGCTTCTTGGGGCCTCTTGGGGGTCTCTTGGGAGCCTCTTGGAGGCCTCTTGGGCGCCTGTTGGGGCCTCCTGGGGCCTCCTGGACGCCTCTTGGGGCCCTCTTGGAGCGCTTTTGGGAGCCTTGGGAGCGCTTTTGGAGCCCTCTTGGGCCATCTTGGAGCCATCTTGAGGCCTCGGCGGGAAGGCCAACAGCATTGATATTCCAAAGGTTTTGGAACAATTTTGGCCTCTTCGGGACCTCCTGGCGGAGCTCTTTGGCCACTTGGGGCCGTCTTGGAGCGGTCTTGGGGCCTCTTGGAGCATCGTGGGCGCCATCTTGAGGCATCTTGGGATATCTGGAGCCATCTTGGCGATCATCTTTGGCTCTCCCAGGCGCTCTTGGAGTCATCTGAAGCAGTGCCCCCCGCAGGAGGCCAACATGTGGCCAACACCTTATTAGAATCAACGATTTCGGCATTGTCGCCGAGGCCTCTTGGAGCGTCTTTGGTGCCTCTGGGGGGGCCTCTTGGATGTTTCTTGGAGGTCTCTTGGAAGCCTCTTGGGGGCATCCTGGGGACCTCCTGGGGGCCTCTTGGGGTTTCCTGGCCACCTCTTGGGGCCCTCTTGAGGCACCCTTGGGAGCCTTGGGGGCCATCTGTGGGCCATCTTGGGCGAAATCGATCACAGGAGGGGGGTGTTCAATTAGTGTCCCCCACCCCAAGAGGCCAACATGGGGCCAAAACCTAAGTAAAATTAATGATTTGGGCTTCCTCGCCGAGGCCATTTTGGACGCCCTGACACCTCGCGCCCCCCCCCCCCCCCTCCAGGTCCAAGGGAGGGGGTTGGGGGAGGGGTAAATCCCTCCCCGAAGGGGAAGAAGGAGGGGTGGAAGGGGAAACTTTCTTTCTAAACCACCGTCGCCCAAAGGTCTGGTGGGAGTTGGGGTTGGGCAAAGGACTTGAAGACACGCCCACTCCGTGCCCAGCGGCACGGTGGCGGATTCTGTTTTTGTCACATGCACATATAGATATACACATAGAGAGAGGAGAAACACGCACAAGCAAACACACACACACACACACATAGTTCACCCTCCTCATTATGATGCCCTTCCGCTACCTTCGCCGCATCCCATTATCATCCATATTACATTACTCTCTCTTCCCATGCCTCACCAACGCCCTTGCACTCCCTGTGGTTGGACATTATGCTTCCAGGGCTGTCCAAGCAGAACCAACTTGGCCAGTCTGACGGTCCTGCCGGCTCAAATGCCGACGAGCCAAGCGCATTTGCTTCGCAATTGCCCAGCGAGGGTCCAGTGCAAAGCACGGGATTCACGCACGCCCCCAAAAGCCGGGCGGCCCTCCTCCCCCTCCGCTCTCCCGCGGCTCGATGTGGAGCCCGCTGGTCTCCACGACGGCATCGCCGATGCACCACCGACGTCGCCGACGCCCTGCGATGCACCTTCCAATTGCCCAGCGAGGATGCAGCGCAAAGCACGGAATTAACACCCGGCGGAAGATCCGCATTTTCGAGGCATGCGTCTTGGCTCAAGGCCAATAGCCATCCCAGCATTCAGGCACGGGCTGGCCGCTGCAGCTGGGAAACTGACTTGCAATGTTCCAACAATTGGCGTAGGCTTAGGCTTAGGCTTCCTTTCCACACCCCTACTCACGTTGCGCCGCCATGGCCAGTCCGAAAGTTCAGGCTAACCTCGACAGCGCCTTTGCGTCGACCACCAAACGAGGACCTTCAACTTCTCCAGTGAAGGAGAAGCTCGAGAAGATCCAACTCTTGAAGGAGTGTCTGACTCAGACACTGGGATCTGGATCTCAGGGTAGCTCAGCTCAGTCTCCGAACGTGGAGGTCCTTGAAGCCATCCAGGCGGTGTCAGCGAAGATGGACAAGCTGGTTCTCAAGTCGAACATCGATGACATGAAGGGGGACTTTGACGAGTTCACGAAAGAAATGAAGAATGACGCCAAGGTCGCTGTTGCAGAGGCCGTCGTTCCCCCAATGACCTCTGTTACGACTTAGGCTCCAGAGCATTTGTCTTGGATTCCCAATCGCCTTCATCAGGCGCTGACGCACGCACCATCAAGGATTTGCAGAACAGCGTCACCCGCATGGACCCGGCTCGCCGTCGAGTCGCTTTCGTAGGCCAGCCTGGCGACGTCGATGCCGTCGCCCGCATCGCGAAGATGGAGGCCTTCATGTCGGACCACTTCAAGACGTTCCGGCCATCTGGATTCGGTAATGAGCACAACGGTCCGCACACGAATCGTAAGTCTTCTCCAGGCTGCAGGGTCGAATCTTCTGACATCAAGGTGGCCAAGTGTTTTCTTTCCAACGTGTCCTTATCCAGCATCGAGCTTAACGTCGGTAGCAAAAACTGATCATCAAGCCATCCCGCACAGATATGCAACGCAAGCGGAACTATGCCATGCGAAAGGCCGAGGGACTCATCAAGGCCTCCACACTGACCACGGGTAAAGAGGTTAAGATTGAGCGGGAAGTCGACGGCCCCCGGGAGAGGCTCGCGACGGTCATCGGCACCACCGCGTTCAAGCAGGGGGAGAATGACGTCGAGGGGGTGTTTTTGCAGCCTCCCGCCGACTTCATGATCCCTTAGGGGTTTCCCGGGGCCGCTCATCATCCTGATGCCCGTCCAAATGCGCATCCTGTTCACGTTCCACGGCGCGCCCGCCAGCTCCTGGCAGATGAGCGGCCCCAACAGCTGACGCCCCGACGCCACCGACGTCGAGGTCCTCGGTCTGTTTTTGCACGTCATATTCGTGGCCAGCATTGGCTTCATAGCACCCTCCTGGCGACGGCTCGCGGAAATCCGAGCCAGAATCGCCAGGTCCTCAGCTGCATTTTCCACGTGGCCTGCGAAGTTGCGCTGTTTTCTTCCGCACCATTCCGAACTTCAGGGCCGTCTTGAACTGTTGCAATGTTCCCGATGTCGCGGCAATCGCCGAGTCTTGGTTAGACACGTATGTCACGGATACTGTCGCATCGCGCCTCGACCGCCACGACGGCAGACACGGCGGAGGCATCACGTTGTTAGCGCGTGAATATTTGAAGTATTGCGCCGTCCATGTTTGGCGGTTCCCTTGATGCGGAGCGGTCTTGGCACATAGTCCACGCGAGTATTGGCCCGATGTTGCTAGCTCTCTGGCGCCGGCCCCCTGGGCAGGGAGAGGTCACATTGCTTTTGCGCCGGGAGGAGGAGTCGTTGAGAGGGTGCCTGGCACGGACGCGCGGATCGGGGTGGCGTCGGCGTTAGGAGCTCTCGGTTTGCGCGGCAGGTGCGCTTAGCTGGCCGCATTTGTTTGGAACGCGTGATGGGTGGAAAGGCCACCCGCCCGACACTGGCAGTCCTCTGCCCGCGCGCCAGAACATCTCGTCGCGCGCTCGCAACGGGGCGCGGGAGAGGGGCCCGGGAAGGAAGCGCAAATTTCCTTCCCAAGAAGTCCTTTTGATAGGCAGCAAACATTTCTTTTTCGATTCATGTGCCGCACGGCCAACCGAACGAACGAACATCTGTCTCGGCGCGCAGCGTTAGCTTCGCTTGCGCGCATCCTGGCATCCTTCCGTTGCTTCCTTCGCTTCTTTGTCGCCCTCTTCCTCTTCCTTTCCCCTTGCTTCGCCCCCCTTGCCAGCTCGGAGCTGTCGCAGCGCGCGAAATGCGCAACCCAAAGGGCGTTGCTGCAATTCCTTTGCGCTCCACGAAGTCTCGCGAAATTCCTTTGCGCGCGGTCTGGTTACATAGCCAACGCGGGGGGCGCGCAGGGGAATTTACCTTGCGCGCGATCGTTTTTGCCGGCCCCAGAAGAAGCTTGATCTCCCGCCTCGAGGGGCGCGCGGGGCCCGGCGCTACAGACGCACGGCCGCGGCGCCTGGCATTGCGACGCAGCTGCGCCGGATGCCACGCCCAAGACGATCCCACGTGGATTCCGTCACTTATGCCGAAATCGCGCTGGCAGCTGGCCAGCCACATCGCCGGCCTTGCATGCCCGCGCGCGCCACTGCGTTCTACTGCCACGACGCGTGCTGCTGTCAACGGATGAGCAAACTGACGTTGCACGGTGGTTTGGCCACGCAAGACAACCGCGTAAAGTCTGTCGGCGGCGGAACCTGGGCTCTTGTCGCCGCCGACGGCGCTGCCACACCATACTTTTCAACTGCATCTTAGAGCACGGCCGCGCCTCAACCCTGGCTCGGATCGCCGGGGGCCCAGGGGCATGGGCGCGCACGCGCTGCGCCGTTGGCGGTACCGAAACCCTTCGCATGAGATTCCTTTGTGCTTTTCTTGTTTCTATGAACGTGCATCACAGCCAGCGGCTGCGTTTCTCTTCGCAGGGCGCATGCGTAGAGGGCCGGGCCCTGCTCGACATTTGCAGCCGCATGGGCCTACGGGAGAGACGGGAAACCCACGGGGGGCCACAATTTGTCAGATCTTGTCTTGACGGACTTGTCTTCCGGCCTGTCGCGCAAAGTCCCCCCGCCCATCAATGAGCGCGATCATAATTTGGCATGCGCGTCGATTGCCATGCGCGCGCAGCGTTCTTCACCAATTGCCCGCGCGCAGCGGTTGCTTCAACGCGCGCAGTGGCCCCAGCTTCGCGCCGAGTTGCAGAGCGTGGATTGGAAATCGCTGTTCGCACCAAACTCACGGGTCGCATTCTCGATACGGCATTATAAATCATCCCGACTTTCACCGCCGTCGCCCGGAAGTCCACCCACCCGTGGATCAACGAGGCGCGCGTGGAGTTCATCAGGTCGAAAGTTGAAGCGCATGGGACGCCGAATTTTGAACGTCGACGGGGCGAGCGCTCTGCAGGCATTCGCCGTCATTGCGACAAGTACGCCCAGCGAACTTGGAAGCGCGCGTTGGACTTGCGGCCATTGCGCCAGAAACTGTGGTCAGTATGTGATATGTTGCTTCTTCGCGCTGGCAGGCGGTCAGTTGACATGCACCCGCTGCAGTCGAAGAGTGGTTTGTGGGCCTTGTCTGCTCGTGGTGAAGCCAATCTGTTCGCGGATACTTGGAGTGATAGGTTTGGCCTTCCGCCCGAGGTCGACAACGCGTTCTCTTCGACGCATATGAGCAGCACATTCTCGATGGCCAGCTTCATGCCGATACGTTCCCGCGCGGTTTCGCGCGCCCTGTGCAAGCTGCGAGAAGACAGCGGCACTGGCCCCGATGGGCTACCATGTCGGATTCAGCAGACATGCGCTCCGCAGCTAGCTACTCCAATTGCCATGCTCGCGCGCTTGATTTTGGATAGCGGCGAGTGGCCCGAATTATGGATGCTTCATTGGCTGCGCCCGCTGTTCAGGAGAAGCGCGCATTCGAATCCATCGAATTACCGTGGAATTCACGCAGCAAAGTCGTCGAGCGTCACTTTGCTAGCGCGCTGCTTCCCTTCTTCGACTGGTGGAGCACGCGGGGGCCACCAGTTTGTTTATCACACGAGCCGGGGATGCAGAAACGCTGAGGCAGACATGGCGCGTGGCTGGATTCGGGTTGTCTGCGACGGTCGGCGCGCGGGGGCGTGCTGCTCGGACGTGGCCGGAGCGTTCGACTGGGTCAACTCCGACCGCCTCATGGCTGAATTACGCGCGTCGGGAGCGCGCGCCCCCCCCCCCTTCTGGACGTCATTCGGTCTTGGCTTTCTGGGAGACAGGCGCGCGCCAGCGTGGACGGACCTCTCTCCAAGCCTGTCTTGCTTCAAGACATGGCGCTTCAAGGCGCGGTTCTGGGGCCGCCGTTGTGGAATGCGCTTCATGGCGTTGCCGAACTTGCTGCGTCTGCGGCCGATTTCACGGAGTGCGTTTTCGCTGGCGTCTTCAACTGCTGGAAGGAGTTCGACGGCGTGGCCGCAAATTCCTCTCTCCTCGCTGCGCGCCGCCAGTGCCAGCCCACGCCCCACGATTGGGGCGGGGCTGGCCAGCCAGGTGGTTTTCGAGGCGACCAAAGAGAGCATGCACATGCTTGACGAGCGCCGCCCCCGCGGGGGCGATTTCAAGATCCTAAGCGTGCTCTTCGACCCCAAGTTGACCATGTACCGTGCCGTCCAAGAGGTTGCTCGCGAAGCCTCTTGGCGGCTCCGCGCGCTGCTTCGGTCTTGCAGGTTCTACAGCACAGCTGAGCTCTTCAGACTGTTCAAATGTCGCGTTGTCTCACTCGTGAACGGCGCTGCCCCAGCAATCTTTCATGCCACTGATGCTGTCCTAGCTCCGTTAGACGGCTTGCAGGGGGGTTTGCAGCAGGCGCTCGGGGCCTCCGAAGCAAAAGCGCTTTGTGACTGCAGCATCGCCCCGGCATGCATGAGACGGGACTTGTCTGTCTTAGGCTCGTTGCACAAAGTTGCTCACGGCATCGCCCCCCCTGCGTTCAGCGCGCCCCCCCCCCCCCCCCCCTTCTGACGGCAACTCGAAAAGCCGCGGTTTGGGGGCGGAGAAAGCGCTGCACAACAGGGCGCTCGTGATAAAGTTGGAGCCCGGCATGCATCCCATGATGCGCATGCATCCAATGATGCGCAGGCCAATTTTCGGCATGGTGTGTGTTGTCAACAATTTTCCGCAACGTTTCGTCGGGGGTGCCCCCTCTGCGAAACTTTCTCGGTTGCGCAGGATCGCGCAGTCAACTATCAGATCTGCCACAGCGCGTGGCACTACATTTTCAGAGCGCGCCGCGCGCGCTCCGCGTTACCGATCGCGCGCGCCCCTCTCTGAAAGGGTCGTCGAGAAAAAGGGCCCAACGAAAAGCAACGGTTCACATGCGCCCTCCAAAGATCCGGGCGGCCCTTTCTCCCCCCTCCGCTTTCCGCCCTCCCGCGGCTCGATGTGTTTAGTGAGGGGGCCGTCTACAGGAAGGGGGGGCCACCCCAAAACGCTAACAGCCAGGCCGGGGGGCACAACTAAAATGTAATATTCAAAATTACGTTTTTGTCCGAAGGCATGATTTGGAAAATCCAGAATTATGGTTTGTTGTTGTTTTTGCCCTGAAGGGCTGTGTGTGCCTGAATTCAGAAATCGTGATTTTATTGTGGGAAGGCTTCGCCTCTTTCGCCCTTCTGGAAGTGTTGTTGCACGATGAACGCCACGTGCGAAACATGTTTGTGAGGGGGCCGTCTACAGGAAGGGGGGGCCACCCCGAAACGCTAACAGCCAGGCCGGGGGGCACAACTAAAATGTAATATTCAAAAATTTCGTTTTTGTCCGAAGGCATGGTTTGGAAAATCCAGAATTATGGTTTGTTGTTGTTTTTGCCGTGAAGGGCTGTGTGTGCTTGAATTCAGAAATCGTGATTTTATTGTGGGAAGGCTTCGCCTCTTTCGCCCTGTTGGAAGTGTTGTTGCACGATGAACGCCACGTGCGAAACATGTTTGTGGGGAGTTGCGTGTGTAGTTTCATTCGCGGCTGATCGCGTAGTTGGTTTCGTTACTGCTCGCATCCGTCACGGTCCACCCGGCAATAGTACCCAGGCGAAATGTCTCGATCAGGGAAGCGCGGGAACATTCCGTGTGACGAAGAGAAATTGATGGGGAAGCCGTCAAACTGAATTTCGCGGGTCAGCCCGGGCACGCCCGGGAGTGAATGCACATTCGCGGCCCTTGCCGAAACAGGCAGGGCGCAGAAGAATGATGAGGAGGCGGGGGAGGGGGAGGTGGGGGGAGGAACGCGAGGAGGACGAGGACTGAAAGGAAGAAGGGAGGAGCGACGGGAGTAGCAGGAGGGGGGCGAGCAGAAGTACGATGACATTAACTGCGCAAGCTTTGGGGGGAGGAGGAGGAAGAGGAGGAGGAGGAGGAGGGGGAGGAGGAGGGGGAGGAGGGGGATGAGGAGGAGGAGGAGGAAAGGAGGAGGAGGAGGAGGAGGGGGAGGAGGATTGGGCGAGGAGGAGGAGGAGGAGGAGGAGGACGACGACGACGACGACGAGCGTGCAACGCGCCCACGCGCGTGCGCGCGAGGTGTGAATTCTGCATTGTTCTCAGCGGTCTGGCAACGAAGAGGCCTGGAAACGAAGGGGTTCTTGGGCGGTGACCGAATGGGTGTTCCAGTTAGCGCAGGGCTGCAGCGCGCCAGCCAAGTGGCTCAGCGCGCAACGCGCCCGCGCGCGCGCGCCGGCGCGAGCTGTGAATTCTGTATCATTTATAATAGAAGGGCCGCAATGTTGGCGTGGAAGCTCAAGTGGTCCCCTAGCGGAGACCGATTGGATTTCCGATTTACCATGGGTTTGTAGCACGTCGGCGAAGTGGCTCAGCGCGCAACGCGCCCGCGCGCGCGCGGGCGCGAGCTGTGAATTCTGCGCCATCCACAAAAGAAGGGCAGTCGTGCTGTCCTGGACACTAAAGTGGCCCCCCAGCGGTGACCGACTGGATTGTCAAATTGGCATGGGGGTGTAGCAGGTCGGCCAAGTGGCTCAGCGCACAAGTCGCCCGCGCGCGCGGGAGCGAGCCGCCACTCTGCGTTATCCAGAAGAGAAGGGCCGCCATGGTGGCTTGGGAGTTCAAGCAGCCCCTTAGTGGTGGCCGATTTCTTTTTCGAAATTAACATGGGCTTCTAGCACGTCGGCCAAGTGTCTCAGCGCACAGCGCGCCCACGCGTGCGCGCGCGAGCTGTGAGTTCTACCCGCAATAGCAGGGCCACCATGCTGGCCTGGGAAATCAAGCGGCCCATTAGCGGTGACCGATTGAATATCCGAGATAGCTCGAGTTCGTAGCGTTTTGGTTAAATGGTTCAGCGTACAACGGGCCCACGCGCGCGCGCGCGCCCGCTTGCGCTCGCGCGCGCGAGCTGTGAATTCTGTATCACCAACCATAGAATGGCCGCCACGTTTGCTTAGAAACTTAAGTGGCCCCTTAGCAGTAACCGACGGACTTCCAAGTTAGCAAAAGGTCGTAGCATGCCGGTTAAGTTGTGCAGCGCACAGGGCGCCCGCGCCTGTGCGCGCAGGCGCGAGCTGTGAACCCTGTATTCTCCGCAATGCAAATGCAGCCACGTTGGCCTGAGAACTCAAGTGGCCCCTTAGCGGTGGCCGATGGTATTTTCCATGTTTAACATGGGTTTGTAGCATGTCGGCCAAGTTGCCCAGCGTACAAGGCGCCTCGCGCGCGCGCGCCCGCGCGCGCGAGTTGTGAATTTTCGTGCTACCCGCAGTAGAAGGGCCGCCATGTTGGCTTGCACACTCAAGTAGCCCCTTTGCGGTGGCTTCCAGCATGTCAGCCAAGTGGCTCAGCGCGCAACGCGCCCCCGCGCGCGCGGGCGCGATCTGCGAACCCTGATCCAATTTGAAGGGCCGCCGTGTTGGCATGGAAACCCGGATTGATTTCCAGGTTAGCACTGGTTTGTGGCATGTCGGTCAAGTGGTTCAACGCTCAACGCACCCACCCGCGCGCGCGCGAGTTGCGATTTCTGGATCACTTGGTTACCCATAACAGAAGGGCCGCCACGATTGCCTGGAAACTGAAGTGCAACCCTATCGTTGGCTGGTTCGATTTCCGAGTAACCATGAGTTTGCAGCGTGCCGATTAAGCTGTAAATTATTTATTGCACGCAATAGAGTGGCCGTCATGTTGGCCTGGCAGCCATAGTGGCCCCTTAGCGGTGGCCGATTGGTTTTCCCAGTTTACCTAGGGTTGCCGCATGTCGGCCAAGTTGCTCAGCGTACAACGCACCCGCGCGCACGCGCGGGCGCGAGTTGTGACCTCTGTATCGCTCACAACAGAAGGGCCGCCGTATTGGCTTGGAAACGCAAGTGGCTCTCTGGCGATGGCCGACTGGGTTTTCAATTTAACATGGGTTTGTAGCATGTCGCACAAGTGGCTCAGCGTAAAGGACGCCCACGCGCGCGCGCGAGCAGTGACTTACGAACTATCCACACCAGAAGGGCCGCTATGTTTGCTTGGAAACTACAAGTTGCCCGTTGCGGTAGAAGATTGAATACCCTAGTTAGCATGTGGTTGTGCCATGTTGGCCAAGTAGCTCAGCGTACAACGCGCCCGCGCGCGCGGGCGCGAGCTGTGAACTCTGTATCGTCCACGACAGAGGACCGCCGTGCTGGCCTGGCAATTCAAGCGGCCCCGCGGCGGTGGCCGAATGGATTTCCAAGTTAACATGGGGTTGTTGCATGTCGGCCAAGTGGCTCAGCGCACAACGCGCGCACGCGCGCGCGCGGGCTGTGCATCCTGCACTACCCAGAATAGAAGGGCCGCTGTCTCCTGGAAACTCATGTGGCCCCTGAGCGGTGACCGATTGGAATTCCGAGTTCACATGGGCTTGTAGCATGTGGCTGAACGCACATAGCGCCCGCGCGCGCGCCCCCCCCCGGCGCGTGCGAGCTCTGAAAGCCGTACTGCCCGCAATATCGGGTCCTTTATTTTGGCATGGAAGCTCAAGTGGCCCCTCCGCAGTAACCGATTGAACTTCCGAGTTAACATGGGGGTTGTCGCGTATCGGCCAGGTGGCTCAGCGTACACGTCGCCCACGCGCGCGCTAGCTGTGAACTCTGTATTTTCCACCGTACAACGGCCACCATGTTGGCATGGAAAATCTAATTGGCCAATTAACGGTGACTGATTGCATTCCGAGTTAACATGGGCTTGTAGCATGTCGGTCGCGTGGCTTAGCGTACAACGCGCCCGCGCGCGCGAGATGTGACTTCTGGACTACCCACATTAGAAAGGGCCGCCATGTTGTGGCCTGGAAAATCAAATGGCCCCTTAGCGGTGACCGATTGGATTTCGAAGTTAGCATGAGTTTGTAGCGGGTCGGTTACGTGGCTCGATTTACAAAGCGCCACCGCGCGCGCGCGCCCGCGACCGCGCGAGCGCGAGTCGTGAATCTTGGGTTACCCACAAAAGAAGGGCCGCCGTGTTGGCCTGTGAACGAAGGTGGCCCTGAGAGGTGACCGACTGCATCTCCAAGTTAACATGTGATTGGAGCATGTCGACCTTGTGGCTGAGCGCGCAACGCGCCCACGCGCGCGCGGGCGCGAGCTGTGAATTCTGTTGTGCCCACAATAGAAGGGCCGCTATGTTTGCCTGGAAACTCAAGCGGCCCCTCAGCGGTGGCCGAATGGATTTCCCAGTTAACATGGGGTTGCAGCACGTCGGCCAAGTGGCTCAGCGTACTACGCGCGCGCGCGCGGGCGCGAGCTGTGCATTCGGCGCGCGGCGGCCGCGGGCCTTTCTGCGTGGGAAATAAACACAATATGCGAGCGCGGAAATACAGCCACACGCATTGTGGCCATGGGCCACTACGTAGGTAGGCGAACATACGGCTGCAAGGGGCAATGCCGCCGCGCGTTAGGGCGGGACACCATGTTATGCGCGAGGGGAAAGCGCCGAGGCCATGTGCGGCCCGTGTCCAGCGCAGCCCGGTCGCCCCCGGCCTGGGGCCTGGCCCGGCAAGCAGCCCTGCCCACCCTGACCGGTACCCAGCGGGCTGGCCCCTCGCCCACCCAATAGCTCGGCTGGTGACCGGCCGGTAGCCCGGCCAGTAAGTCCGCGAACGCGGCGGGCAACCCTGCCGGTAACTCCACGAACCCGGCCGGTAACCCTGCCGGTAATTCTACGAACCCGGCCGGTGACCCGGCCCGGCCGGTAACCCGGCTGGTAGCCCGGCTGTTAACTGCGCGCCCGGCCGGTAACCCGGCTGTTAGCCCCAGCCCGGCTGGTAACCCGGCTGGTAACCCGGCTGGCAACCCGGCTGTTAACTCCCAGCCCGGCCGGTAACCCGGCCGGTAGCCCGGCTGGTAGCCCGGCTGTAGCCCCAGCCCGGCTGGTAACCCGGCTGGTTACCCGGCTGGTAGCCCGGCTGTTAACTCCCAGCCCGGCCGGTAACCCGGCCGGTAGCCCGGCTGGTAGCCCGGCCCTTAGCTTGGCCTTGCAGCACATTCTGTAGCGGAGCTACAGCGCCGCTACAGAACGCCGCAGACGGCCGGCCCTTTGCCTGGCCGGCAGCCCGGCTGTAACTCCGCGCACCCGGCCGGTAGCCCGGCTGTTAATTCCCGCGCGCCCGGTTGGTAACTCCGCGCACCCGGCCAGTAATTCGGCGATTTTGGTTGGTAACCTGGCTGGGAATTCAGCGAACCCGGCCGGCAATTGCGCGAGATCGGGCAGTGGCCCGGATGGAAATTTTGCGCACGCGGCGGGCCCCGCAGCCGGGAATGTCGCGGGTTAACCGCAGGAGGCCCCCCCCCCGCCCCCCCGATTTCTTTGGGGCGACAACAAGGCCCCGATGCCCCTGGCCCGCCCCCCGTGGATTCTTTTCCCGTGCTTAGCCGTTTGGGCGAAATCCTCTTCGCATGTGCACCCATGGCCCACTATTGGTCGTCCGTTGGTCACTGCAAACCGCGGCAGCCGGCGCAGGAAAGCCATAGTGCGCTGATGGCCATGCACCTACCAGTTCGTGGAAAACCATTGGGCGCCACGCATTTGTTAATTGTCTGGCCATCCATTGGGGCCAGAGAACTACATGTCAAATCGGGTTTTCCCTTCGGGTTTTCGCGTTCACACCGACGACATACGCGCGGAAACCAAAGTGCGCAGCGCGCGCGCGCGATTTTGCGCTGCGCACTATGGTTTCCACTTGTATGGCTATCTGTTGGGACGAGAATTAGATTGCGCATCGTTTGGTTTTCGCGTTCACATCGTTCACAAATGTATGGGAAGAAACCGTTGTGCGCACCGAAACGTCGCGCGCGCGACCTTGCGCTGCGCGCTGGCTTTCCCACGCAATTATCAACTGCATGGCCATCTGTTGGGGCCAGAGAAATAATGTTTAAATGGCGCACTCCCGATTTGGACTTCGAGTTCGCATGCGTGGGAAGCCATAGTGCGCAGTGCAAGGTCGTGCGCGCGCGCGACCTTGCGCTGCGCACTGTGGTTTCCCACGCATTTGCTAATCGCGTGGCCATCTCCTGGATTCAGAGAATTAAATTTTGCTTAGGGTTTCCCCTAATGATTTTCACGCTGACATCGTTGACACATGCGTAGAAGACCACAGTGCGCAGCGCAAGGGCGCGCGCGCGCGCGCGCGACCTTGAGCTGCGCAATATGGTTCCCCGCTCATTGTCCAACGCGCGCGCGCGACTTTGCGGTGCGCGCTGCGGTTTCCAACGCATTTGCCCATTGTACTGCGGTCCTTGGGGCCAGAGAATTCAGTTTTACATTTGGTTTCCCCGCGCGCGCGCGTGGTGAGTTCTGGATTCCCCCCCATAAGCAGATCGTTTTGTAAAGCCAAAGACTGAATTGATTTTTGCTTGTGAAGTAGTAAGGGGGCCGACGGAGGCGCGTAGTTCTGCATAGCATTGTGGACAATACAGAACTCCCTACGCGCGCGCGTGGTGAGTTCTGTATTGTCCACATACAGAACTACGCGCTCCCCTCGGCCTCCTTACAGCTTCACAGAAAAGTCCAATTCAGTTTTTGCGATCTTCTTATTGTGGACAATGCAGAACTCACCACGCGCGCGCGACGCGGCGCGGGCGCGTGTAGGAAGTTCTGGATTGCCCACAATAAGAAGATCGCCTTGTAAATCAAAAAACTGAATTGATCTTTTCTGTGAAGCTTTCTGGAGGCCGACGGAGGCGCGCACAGTGAGCGCCTTGAGTAAGGAACACTTACTTTTCAAAGGGGGCTCGGGCGTTCCTTAGGTTTGCATGCGTTCCGCTGCCTTTTTGGCGGCGAGCCCCCCCGGTGTTCTTTGCGATTTTGGACGCGCGGGTTCGTTTTGTCGATCGGGGCGGGCGGTCTCAGGAACGGGGCTCCGCGCGGGGGCTCGGTTCCTTGCGCTTGCTCGACGTAATGCGACGGCGGTCGCGTACAAGCCCTGCGCCTCTCCGGGGCCTTCCCGTTCTTTGCGGGGCGCGCGCTGGAGCTTTCGCCCGTTCCGCGCGCCAGGGCATGGGGCATTGAGGTCCAGTTCCTCGCAAGAGCCCCCCCCCTTTCCTTCGGCCACGCGGTTCGGAGCTCACTGGCTCGACATAATTGAACGGTGGCTGCGTTATGGTCCAGCTCCGTTCTCGGGCCCCCCCGTTCCTTGCGGGGCGCGCGCTGGAGCTGTCGCCCCAACATGTATCCGCATACCAAGGTATGGGGCATTGAGGTCCAGTTCCTCGCAAGAGCCCCCCCCGTTCCTTCGGCCACGCGGTTCGGAGCTCACTGGCTCGACATAATTGAACGGTGGTTGCGTTATGGTCCAGCTCCGTTCTCGGGCCCCCCCGTTCCTTGCGGGGCGCGCGCTGGAGCTGTCGCCCCTACGTGTATCCGCATGCCGAGGTGGGGGCATTAGTTCCTTATGTCACACCTTAGGTCAAGACCTTCACTGTACGCCTGCATACTCATTTTGTGCTTTGCATCCGTGGGTTTTCATATTTCTGAAACACGTGGCCGCCCAAGGCCTTTGCACTTGCTCACCCCTGGGGGCGCGAAGATTATTGCGCCTCGCGCGTCGCGGCACGGGCAGGAGAGCCGCCCTTGTCCAGGGCGGCGGCGCAGGGGCGTGAAGTTCACCGCGCGTCGCGCATCGCGGGGCGCGATAATCCTCGCCTGTCTACAAGTATGGACGCGTAAGGCTCCGCGTGCGCCGGTTGGTTGGTTAAGTCCAGTGCGTTGGCTGGCTGGTGCGCCGGCTGGTAGGCAGGTTGGCTGGTTGAAGGGCCGTTTAAGGAGGCCGACGGAGGCCGGGTCACCCGCGCGCGCGCGTGGGGAGTTCTGCATTGTCGAGAATATTCAGGTCGATATGTTATTCCCAAAACTAAATCAGAATTTTTCTGGAGCCCTTTAAGGAGGCCGACGGAGGCCGGGTCACCGGCGCTTGCGCGCGCTGGAGAGTTCTGCATTGCCAAGAATATAGAAGTCGACATGTTATTCCCGAAACTAAATCTGAATTTGTCTGGAGCCTTTTAAGGAGGCCGACGGAGGCTGGGTCACCGGCGCTCGTGCGCGCGGGATAGTTCTGCATTGTCCAGAATGTACAAGTCGACATGTAAGTGCCGCGTTTGAGCATTTTTTCTTTTTTTCTGGAGCCCTTTGAGGAGGCCAACGGAGGCCAGGTCACCCTCGCGCGCGTGGGGAATTCTGCATTGTCCACATTACACAAGTCGACATGTTATTCCCGAAACTAAATCTGATTTCTTCTGGAGCCCTTTAAGGAGGCCGACGGAGGCCGGGTCACCGGCGTTCGCGCGCGCTGGAGAGTTTTGCATTGTCCAGAATATAAAAGTCGACGTGTTATTCTCAAAACTAAATCTGAATTTTTCTGGAGCCCTTTAAGGAAGCCGACGGAGGCCGGGTCACCGGCGCTCGCGCGCGCGGGATAATTCTGCATTCTCCAGAATATAGAAGTCGACATATAAATGCCGCAACTGAAAATGAATTTTTCTGGAGCCTTTTGAGGAAGCCGACGGAGGCGGGTCGCGGCCGTTCTTCGGCCAATGCTCCTCCCGCTTGCGCGGCGGTTAAGTTCGCGCTTCTCCAGGCCGCGCGCTGCTTTGTATAATCAGTACGTTTCTCATGTCCCGCACGTTAAGCTCCAAGCCCAACATGCGCGCGGATATTGTGAGGAAGCCGTCTGGCGCTCCAGAAAGCAACGTCGCTTGCGGACTTGCGCGTTTGAGACGATGAAACCTTGCACTACGGGAAAGGGGGGGCGGTGGCGGAAGCTCCAGCGGCATGGGGGCCCTTTCGCGGCGCGGAAGTGCGCGTCGGCATTCGACAATTCTCCTTGCGGCGCCCGTGGGGCGCGGAGCCCTTTCGGGTGCGTTTCCGGGCTGGCTGCTGGGCAACATACCGCGATCCGTTCTCTTTGTTTCCATTTACAGATGATATTGTATATATACATATATATAGAAAATGAGAGAGAGAGAGAGAGAGAGAGAGATGGTTTGCGCTGCCGTCAATTATGTTAGCCGCGCCCTGGTCTAGCTCGTGCCCGTCGCGACTCAAAAGTTTGGCTCGCTACGTGCACGTGCGTGTGTGTGTGCGTGTGTGTGTGTGTGTGCGTGCGTGCGTGCGTGCGTGCGTGCGTGCGTGTTTGCTTCGATTTTGGCGCGCCCGCGCTCGCTTTGGTTACGCAGCGCCGTCTTCAAAGTTGGACGGGAACAAATGTGATTGCGACGCTCTCGAGTGATGTCGCGACAGGTGTGCGCATCGCCGTGCAGCGGATGATTTTTCCCGTCGCTCGCAGCGTTTGCGCTTGCGCGGTGGACGCGCTCGCACGTTGAAGCTTGCGTCCCCTCAAGGCGCGCGCTGCCATAGAGAAGCGGCTGCTGCTTTCTCACTCGCGTACGCCGCGCGCCAAATCCAACATGTGCGCTGTTTTTTTTGTTTTTTTTTTTTTTTTTTGTCCGGAAACCCTTTGGGCGTTGTACCAATGAGCATCGCCTGGGGTTCCCCGCTTTTGAATCGATGACACATCGCCCCATGGCAAAACATGCCTGGCAAAAATCAATGCCCCGTGGACTTCTGAATATTGCAAAGCAGCCGATGGCAAAACAGGCCGTGCAAAAATCAGTGCTCGGCGGAATTTTGAAAATTGCAAGGCGCTTCGTCTGTCAAACTTGTTTTTTTGCGTTTTCATTCTGCGGACCAAGAAGTTAACAGCCATGGCTTGCTAATGGTCGCTGTAGGAGACCCCCTCACTAATCGATGTGGAACCCGATGGTCTCCGCGGCGGCGTCGCCGATGCACCGCCGACGTCGCCGACGCCCGGCGATGTGCCTTCCAGCTGCCCAGCGAGGATGCAGCGCAAAGCACGGAATTAACACCCGGCGGGAGGTCCGCATTTTTGAGGTACGCGTATTGAGCAAATTCCTGCACAGACTCCACTCGGCCTGGTTGAGGAGCGACGAGCTCTCCAAGCTGGATGGCTTCCAGGCTCGGTGTCTCCGTAAGATCCTTCGAGCGCCGCGTTCGCACGTGAGCCACATAACAAACGCAGACGTCTTTGAGCAGGCGCGCTACGGAAACCTCAGTTCCACGCTGTTAGAAAGACAATTCGTTTACATGGTCAGAATTGCGCGCGAGGGTGACCCGCACCCTTTTCAAGCCCTCATCAGTTGGACTGTTGGACCCTGCACGGCCGCGCAAGCGGGGTCGACCGAAACAGGTGTGGTCGAGGGAAGTGCTAAAGCACGTTCAGAATGCAACTGTACAAAGTAACATCATTTGGGCAGACATTGTTGCCATTCTGGCGGATACCTGGAGAGGCGCAGCGCGGCAGCACAGCCAGACGAGTTGATTTCCGTTGCTTTGCTCATGTGCGTGCGCACAACGGCTGCTTACTACATGATTCCAAAAAGATGGGCGGCCATCCTCCCCTTCCACCATCCGCCCTCCCACTGTTCCCCCTTGTCCGCCTCCTCTTCATCATCATCATCATCATCACCAGCATCAGCATCATCGTCATCATTATCCTCATCATCAGCGTCATCATCACCATCATCATCATCACCATCATCATCATCATCATCATCATCATCATCATCATCATCATCATCATCATCATCATCATCATCATCATCATCATCATTTTCCTTCGCCTTCACCGCCACCGCCTCGACCTCCTCCGCCTCCGCCTCCACCCTCCTCCACCCTCCTCCTCCTCCTCCTCCTCCTCCTCCTCCTCCTCCTCCTCCTCCTTCTCCTCCTCCTCCGCATCCTCCTCCTGCTCGTCCTCCTCCTCCTGTTCCTCTTCCCCCTCCTCGTCCTCCTCCTCCTCCTCCTCCTAGCGCCTCCCTCCTCCCTCCTCTCCTTCATCCGCATCTCCCCGCGCCTCCTCTCCTACTCAGGTAAAAAAAACGCCGACGAAGAAAACGGTCACACTTGTCTACCTCAATCCCCCACCTCCTCCTCCTACCTACTCCTCCTCCTCACCTCCTCTCATATACTCCTGCTCGTCCTCTTC
>CAUYUJ010019745.1:25000-80000 GCA_963575745.1 Prorocentrum cordatum
GGTGCAGCCATTCGTGCCCCCCTGCGCTGCCCCTCGTGCCCCCGTTGCACCCCTCGTGCCCCCCCCCACCTTCGTGGCCCCGTTGCAGCCCTTTCGTGGCCCCTTCGCTGCTTTGCGTGGCTCGTTTGCAGCCACTCCGTCCCCCTCGCTGCCCATTCCGTGACCGCCGTTGCACCATTTTCGTGCCCCCCCCCCGCTTGCCCTTCGTGGCCCCGTTGCAGCCCTTCGTGCCCCCGTCGCTGCCCCTTCGTGCCCTGCCCACCCTCTCGTGTCCCCCCCCGCTGCCCTTACGTGGCTCACCGCTGCAGCCCCCGTGGCCTCCCCCCCGCTGCCCTTCGTGGCACCGTTGCAGCCCTTCGTGGCCCCATCGCTGCCCTTCGTGGCTCATTTGCAGCCCTCCGTGGCCCCCTCGTTGCCCTGCGTGGCCCCGTTGCAGCCCTCCGTGCACCCCCCCGCTGCCCTTCGTGGCCCCGTTGCAGCCATCGTCCCCTCCCCGCTGCCCTTCGTTGCCCCGCTGCAGCCCCTCGTGGCCCCTAAAACCGCTGCCTTTCGTGGACGTTGCAGCCTCTTCGTTGCCCTTCTGGCCTAATGTACAGCGGCGGCCGCAGCGTGGCCCCTCGCTGCCTTCGTGGGCCCCGTTGCACCCTCCGTGGCCCTCCCCCGCTGCCCCTTGCGTGGCCCCGTTGCAAGCACTCCTCCGTGGCCCCCTCGCTGCCCTTCGTGGCCCCGTTGCAGCCCTCGTGCCCCCCCCCGCTGCCTTTCGTGGCCCCGTTGCAGCCCTTCGTGGCCCCCTCGCTGCCCTTCGTGGCGCAGCCCTCCGTGCCCCCTCGCTGCCTTGTGCCCCTTTGCAGCCCTCCGTGGCCCGTTGCAGCCCTTCGTGGCCCCCTCGCTTTGTTTCGTGGCCCCTTTGCAGCCCCTCGTGGCCTTTCGTGGCCCCGTTGCAGCCCTTCGTGGCCCCCTCGCTTTGTTTCGTGGCCCCGTTGCAGCCCTTCGTTGCCCCCTCGCTGCCCTCCGTGGCTCATTTGCAGCCCTCCGTGGCCCCCCTCGCTGCCCTTCGTGGCCCCGTTGCAGCCCCTCGTGGCCCCCCTCTCGTGGCCCCGTCCCCACCGAACAACGCTTGGTTTTGGTATCGGGAGGTTATGGCCGAGCCGTCGGCGACGTATCGCCGACTCTGGGTCGGCGCTCTGCCCCCCCCCCCCCCCACACGAGAAGGTGGAAGGAGGAAGGAGGAAGGAGGGAGGAGGAGGAGGAGGAGAGGAGGAGAGGAGGAGGAGGAGGAGGAGTATGAGGAGGAGGGAAGGGGGAGAAGGAAAAGGAGGGCTTAGGGGGAGAGGAGGAGGGACAGTAGGGAGGAGGAGGAGGAGGAGGGAGGAGGAGGAGGAGGAGGAGGAGGAGGAGGAGGAACGAGCATCGGAGGGAGCGGTGCCGCCTCCCCCGCGCCCGCGCGCCCCACGCGCAGCGGGCCCTCGCGCCTGCCTCAGCGGGCGCCCGCACGCTCAGCGTGCGCGGCGCGCGACGGCCCCTCGGGCTCTGCGCGCCTCCACCCAGCGCCACTGGGAGGAGGAGGAGGAAGGAGGAAGGAGGAAGGAGGAAGGAGGAAGGAGGAAGGAGGAAGGGAGGAAGGAGGGAGGAGGAGGAGGAGGAGGAGGAGGAGGAGGAGGAGGAGGAGCAGGGCAGGCCCTTCCCCCCCTGAGCCAGTCTCCCCCTAACGATCCCCCTCACCAGCACGGCGCCGCACAGGTGAGGTCCAGGGCCTGCCTGGGCAGGGGTTGTGATCACGACTTCGTGGGGGAGTCGTTCGGCGCGTTCGACATGGGCGAGGGCCTCGAGGGCCTCGGCGTGGCGGTGGCCTTGAGCAACGCGCTGATCCTGGCCGCGCTGATCATGGCGGCCTCGGGCGCCGCGGGAGTGCTGCTGGGGTGCGTGTTCTCTGGCCTGTCCGCGGTGCGGGGGCTGGGCGTGGGGCTTGCCGGCGGGGCCCTCTTCCTCACGCAGATGGTTCGGGGGTTACTTAAGGCGCCCCTGGCCCAAGGTGCCCCCAGCTTTCCGCTCAGTTCTGGAGCCCCCGGAGCACTCTGGGCCTCGTGAAGGGTGCTCTCGAGGCCGCGGGGGGCCTCCTTGGAAATCCTGGGGGCACCTCGGGCCAGGGGCACTTCTAGCAACACCCGAATGGTGTTTGAAGGCTCGCGTGTGAGGGCGCCTGCCTGTCTCCTGAACTGAGGCCAAATCGAATTCGCCCGCTGCTTTCCGCATTGACGCCTCCGTGGGGGCTCGTTTCGGGGGCCCTTCCTGGGGCCCGTTGCATCCGAGAACTGCGTAACCAGAAACGTTTGGATCAGCGCTGGACTCCCTCCCTTGGCGCGCGGAACGTGCCAGGGGCGGCGCCGCAGGCGCCGCCAGGAATGGCCAGCGCCGACCCAAGAAATCCGCGCGGTGCTCCGATCGTTCGTGTTTACGCAGCTCTGGCTCCCTCTACTAACGGATCTGATCGATTCCGGTTTGACTACAGTCGGGGCGCTGAATAAGGAACCCTTTTCGTTGGGGAGGGGCTCGGTGTTCCTTGATTGTTTTACAGTTTGCCTTGGGCTTTCCTGAGGTTCTCCATGGGAAGTCGAAGTTTAACTAATGGGAAAAGGGGGCCTCGTTCCTTATCTGGGGTTCCTTAAGTCAACGCCCCGACTGTATAGTTCGGCTCCAGTTCGACTCAAGTCGGCGGACGTCCGGCGCACCGTCGACGCGTGAGTCGAGTGAGTGGCCTCAGGAAGGTCCCCAGAAAGAATAGCCAACCTCCCCCGACCCTTTGTGCCCTGGGAGGGCGCGCGGCGGAGGCGATTCTGCTGGCAGCCTGTATGTTGTGCAGTGCTCACTGCTCGGCCGCGGGGCGCACCTCGAGGCAGGTGCAGTCCCAGAGCTCTGACGTCGCTATGCTTCCTCCTCCTCCTCTTCCTCCTCCTCCTCTTCCTCCTCCTCCTCCTCCTCCTACTCATCATCATCATCCTCATCCTCATCCTCGTCCTCATCCTTTTCCTCCTCCTCCTCCTCATGAGCGTACGTCGTAGTATTCGTCGCTATGATTCGTCGAACCGTGGGCCTCGGAGCACTCGGCCCCTTCCCTCGGAGGTGTTCTTTCGTCCCAGGTCGTCTCTCGCAGGCAGGGCCCGAGTACGGTGCCCAGTGCCCGACATCGAGGAACCACGGCAGTTCTCCAAAAGCATCACGCTGGTGGCTTGGAACGAGTATCGCAGCCAAGTTTGCAATCTCAGGGCCTGTTCGTTGCGACGGATTGGCATATGAGCTCGCTGGTGACAGCCGGCTCGTTTCTGAGCTCGACCTCTCGACCTCAGCAGTGCCTCTCTGGGCGCGCTCCGCGGTGACAAAAGTAGGTACCGAGATGCGGGCGGATCGAATCTACGGAGGCCAGACCGTTCGCCATCCTCCCCATCCTCAATTTCGGTGGTCTCTCGTGCTCTTGCCGTCGTTCTCTCTCCCCGCGCCCCTTCTCCAGAACAGGCAGCGGACACCCTCACGCCTTCGGTCGAGTCTAGTCGAGCCGGCGCGAGGAGGCAGGAGGAGGAGGAGGAGGAAGGCTGTCTCTTCCTCCCTTCCCCCCCCCCGGTCTTGCAAGCCCCTCCTCTGGGGTGTCTTTAGAAAGGCTTGAAAGTGGCGTGGCTGCGTTTGGCGGCCACGTCGGTTGGCCCAACCAGGTGCATTTCCAGTGCGCCTCAGACCATCTGGCCAGTGCATAACCACAATCGAATAATCGATGGGGTCGCGGGCGAGCGAAAAAAGACGGGGGCAGGAGGCGGGGGGAGGGGGATGATGAAAAGGTTCGAGATATGAATCAGACTGAGGGGGCCCGAACGGTCATACACCATCCCTGGGTGCGTGGCTGAAGGTGGAGTCCGCGGCGCGGATTATCGTTTGTTTGTTGTTGTGTGTCGCCGTTGTTGTCGTCGTCCCCCCCGTGGCCCATCCCGCGACCCACCCGCGACGCAACTTGCCCCGCGGCCCGCCCGCGACCCGTCGCGCGCGCTTGATCAGAGGGTACTCTCGCAGCCCAAAGTATGACCATACACCCTTTAAGATGAGATAGTTACGATCGAAGAAGATGACCATCATTTTATCCGATCGAATTAGGTCATGTTCTTCGGTCCGAACCACGCATGGTCGATGCTGATGATGATGATGATGATGATGACGACGTTGCCGATGACGATCCGGATGGTGATGCTGATGAAGATGATTTGCCTGGTGTTCCAAATTCTGGGGGGGGGGTCAAAGAAAAGGTGTAATTAGGAATTTGGTTTTCGACGTTCGTGGTTCGGATCGAAGAAGACGACCCACTTTATCCGATCGAATGAAATGATGGTTAGATTATTCGATCGTATGTTTTCGCACCTTAAAGGGTTATACCGTGGTCGTATTTAAAGATGCGAAGGAACCCTCTGATCAAGCGCGCGCGACGGGTCGCGGGCTGGCCGCGGGGCAAGTTGCGTCGCGGGTGGGTTGAGGGTGGGTCGTGGGGTGGGTCGCGGGGGGGCGACGACAACAACAGCACACACAACAACAAACGAACGAGAATCCGCGCTGCGGACTCCCATTTCAGCCACCCACACAGGGGTGTTGTAAGACCGTTCGGGCCCCGTCATTCCAATTGATATCTCGAACCTTCTCATATTCTCGCGCTCTTCCCCCTTTTTTTCCGCGCCCGTGACCACATCGATTATTCGATTGTGGTTAAGCGCTGGCCAATCACCTCGATGCACCGAGATCCAAGCAGGGGTCGCGCGGGGTCGTTCTCGTGAGCGCGGTTGTCTACGCATTTTGCGTTCAGGTATGTCTATGTATATGTGCTCACAATACACGCACACATATAACTATCTGTACACACATGTACTGTTTATCAAGACTTGCATCTCTCTCGTCATCTCTGCGTCTTCTGAGCTGCCTGCGCCGCTGTCCCCTCAGCTTTCGCTTGTAATTAGTCTAGCACCGTGCGGGGAGCTTGTTGGGAGTTTGCCTTCCCTTTCTGTCCCCCCTCTCCGTTCTCAATATGTACTTGGAATGTTGGTGGTATGCTTATGTCTGTTCATTCTCTGCGTCAGGATCGTGCTGCTAAGAAGATGAGCCTCTTTGAGCGTACGTGTCGGACCCAGGATATCGTTGCTACCCAGGAAACTCGCGGACACTCAGGAGACATTGACCATCTCTCTCTCTCTCTCTCTCTCTTCATATTCCCTCCCACACCTTCGGCTACTCGTTCTTTCCTGACAGTGATGGTACTGGCGGAATCATCACCGCCATCAGCCATAAGTTTGCCGCCTTTTTCACGCAGATTGCTCATCATGCGCTCGTTGAAAGACGGGTTCTCTCGACTACGATGAAACGTCCACATGGCCAATGCAATATTGTCAACGTTCACATGCCCATTACTTCAGATCACCTCGAGGTCTACATGTCTGCGCTTCGCCTGCTCCGCCGTAAGGTCCCCATGTCTGCTGATGATGATGATGCGGCTGATGATGACGCTGATGATGCGGCTGATGATGACGCTGATGACGATGATGATGATGATGATGATGATGATGATGATGATGATGATGATGATGATGATGATGACGGTGACGATGATTTTGACGATGATGACAATGATGATGATGATGATGATGATAATAATAATGATGATGGTAATGGTGGTGATGATGATGACGATGATGACGATGATGACGATGATGACGATGATGACGATGATGACGATGATGACGATGATGACGATGACGACGACGACGACGACGACGAGGACGAGGATGATGATGATGATGATGATGATGATGATGATGATGATGATGATGATGATGATGATGATGATGATGATTGATGACGGCCCCCTCTCAGCGGACGGCGAGCGTCGATCCGGAGAGATGTGTTGCGCTCATTGCCGGCGCCCAGACGCCTGGCCCCCTGCAGAGATAATGCCAGATTATGAGTGAAGGAGGGCGAGGGTGTAAGCAATGGAGGGAGGGTGTCAGGAGAGAGAGGGGGTTGGAGTGATTGGAGGATGCAAGTTCAGGCAGGGCCCGCCCCTACCGTCGTAGCTGCTCGTGCAAGGTCGGCGGAGTCTTGCAACTCCGACTGAGCTCTTTGGTTCAGCCCTGGCGTGCACTCTCCAGGCGAAGGTTCATGTCAATCCTCCCCCCTCCCTCCCTGCCTCCCCCCCTCCCTCCCTCCCTCCCTCCTCCTCCTCCTCATCCCTCCTGCCCTTCTCCCCCATCCTTCTTCCATCCTATTTCCCGTTTTGGGAGCGGTGAGTTTTCGGTGAGTTTGCGGTACGTTTTCAAAACTCGGGGCGGTGAGTTTCCGGCGAGTTTCCCGTGAGTTTCCCGTGAGTTTCTTTCCTGCTTCCCTCTTCCCTCGTACTTCCCCCCCGTCTTCCCCCCCCCTTCCCTCATCCCTCTCACTTCCCTCCTTCCCACACAGCCGAGCCTCATCGTTCGCACGCCTACTCCGCTGGACGATTCCCTGCACCGAACGCCGAGGCTACTGTAGACGCCGCGCAGCACCCTCTCGACAACCGTCTGGCACATGGCGTTACCGATCAAACACCCATCTGTCTTGTCGAGAGGATGTCCTCCCACCCGTTGGCCTCGTTGACGCCCTGGAGGCGCATCATGCCCGCGATGGTCAATGTGCGGAACCTCTTGGTGGAGAAGTACGCCTGGTCTTGGCACCGCGTCACCGCGAGGCAAGGGCACCTACCTTTCATACTCGTTGTTTTCATACCTCCAATGTCGAAGATCATATCAACATCCTGTGGAAGGCCCCTTCGTGGGATGTCTGAGCCAGGCACTCGATCACGTTGTTCTTCTTCGTCGCGCTGAGCTTCTCCAAGTCGGCCCACGTGCCTGCGTGCTCTTGCAGGATCTCAGACAGCGCCACGGTCTCGATCGGCCCCGGCCACTTGAACTCTGCCCGCATCTCGGACCGCAAGATGCCGACTACGTAGACTCGCGGGCGATGTTGTGGAAGGCCGCCCTCGATGTCCGGCTTGAGGATCTTCCAGCAGACGACGTAGGCGGGCTGCTCTGCGGTGTCCATGATTCTCCAGAGGGCGCCAATCACAAGATTTAACACATCGACGATTGTTGTCTCAAGGACAGGCACGTTCTCCAAGAGGAATCTCTTCGGGCGCGACTTCTCGATGTAGTCGACTACGTTTTCCACTAAACCGCCTCTTCCTTTGGCGTCAGAAAGCCCTGCGCAGTTTCCCGCCAAAACCGACCAAGGCTGGCACGGGACGCCCGCGACGTACAGATCCAAGTCGTTGTGAGCAGCTCTCGTGGTGATGTCTGCGTAGAGGTGCAGGGGCTGGCAGAAGCGGTGGATAAATTTGCGCGCGGTTTTGTTGGTGTCGCTCGCGAAGACGTGGATCACGTCGAGGTCCAGGACGGCTAAATAATGACGCTGCGTGCTCGGTGCACCAACCGCTGCAATCGCTACCGATGCGGACAGGAGCGCCCCCCCTTGCCGTCTCGTTGACAGTAATGCACAACTCTGCGGGCGGCGATTCTGCAGCTGGCTGAATAAGCAAGCTTAGAGAAGGATGACTGCGCCCAGCTGACCATTTAGAAGGCTTCTTCTTGGGCGTCTTCCGAATCGTCCTGGCTGCGGCTTTGGGAGCCACCCGCGAGGAAGTGCAGACTCGGGGCGTCGGAAAATGCGCCAGGTGCAGCACATGATCTTGAAACTCGAAATCGATGGAATGAAGATGCGATGAGGCGTTGGCGAACAAGCTGCCAGTGCAGCCAAGCACATCAGAAGCAACAGGCCGTCACAGTGCTGCATTCGACCCCGTAGGACCATTATTTTGTTTTGGGTCCCCGATGTTCTTTTCGCTCCAGGTGTCAAGATCTCCAACAACCATAATCAATAATACGATTAGCCTGGCGAAGGACCCAACCATATGCAGTTGTGAGTACCGCAATTGTGAATATCATCTTTGCCCGCGCTCTCTATGGGGCCACGAACCGTGCGAGGGGCGTGCCGACATGCGTGGCGGGGCACACAACGCGAGCGAAGACGATTGGTCTGTGTGCGAGAGACTGAGAGCGAGTGAGTCTGATTGTGGATGAGTCTGCGCGCGCGTGAGTCTACGCGCATAAATGTCGACGCCCATGTCGGCACGCCTCTCGCGAGGATCGCGCCCGCTTCCTTTCCGTTTTTCTTCTCCCTCTTTGCCCGTGCACGCCCCCGCGTCCAAGGCTGAGGGCGCGGCGCCGCGCGGAGTCCCCGCGACGCGCGCTGGTCGCCCCGAAGGGGTCCCGGCGACGCGCGCGGCTCGTCCGCTGCGCGGAGCAGAGAGAGCGAGCAGGCTGCCCCCGCCCAGGATGCGCGGCCCGAAAGCGGCTTCAATACGTCGAATACAACGGAAGACTTCCGAACATCGAAAATCGCCGCCATGCGAACTCCGCCACTGGGCCGCCATGCGAGTTCCGCCACGGAGACCTTAGGTGGAGCTCCCTGTGGGGACACGCAACGCTGTACTGGGTGGTAAATGACGCATGCAGGCGGTACCGCTGGGGCCTTCGGTGGAGCCCCCTTTCTGGGGCCACGAAGCGCTGTACTGGGTGGTGGATGACGCATGCGGTTGGTCCCACAGGGGCCTTCGGTGAGGCCCTCTATGGGGCCACGAAACGCTGTACTGGGTGGTGGGTGACGCAGGCGGGCGGTCCCACTGGAGCCTTCGGTGGAGCTCCCTATGGGGCCACGATATGCTGTACTGGGCGGTGGATGACGCACGCGGGCGGTCCCAGTGGGGCCTTCGGTGGAGCCCCCTCTACGGGGCCACGAAACGTTGTACTGGGTTGTGGATGACGCACGCGGGCGGTCCCACTGGGCCCTTGGGTGGAGCCCTCTATGAAGCCACGAAGCGCTGTACTGGGTAGTGGATGACGCATGCTGGCGGTCCCACTGAAGCCTTCGGCGGGGCTCTTCATGGAGCCACGAAATGTTGCGCTGGGTAGTGGATGACGCATGCGGTTGGTCCCACAGGGGCCTTCGGTGAAGCCCTCTATGGGGCCACGAAGCGCTGTACTGGGTGGTGGGTGACGCAGGCGGGCGGTCCCACTGGAGCATTCGGTGGAGCTCCCTATGGGGCCACGATATGCTGTACTGGGCGGTGGATGACGCACGCGGGCGGTCCCACTGGGGCCTTCGGTGGAGCCCCCTACGGGGCCACGAAACGTTGTACTGGGTTGTGGATGACGCACGCGGGCGGTCCCACTGGGCCCTTGGGTGGAGCCCCCTATGAAGCCACGAAGCGCTGTACTGGGTAGTGGATGACGCATGCTGGCGGTCCCACTGGAGCCTTCGGCGGGGCTCTTCATGGAGCCACGAAATGTTGCGCTGGGCAGTGGATGACGCATGCGGGCGGTCCCACTGGAGCCTTCGGTGGAGCTCCCTACGGAACCACGAAGCGCTGTGCTGGGTGGTGGATGACGCATGCGGGCGGTCCCGCTGGGGCCTTCGGTGGAGCCCCCTACGGGGCCACGAAGCGCTCTACTGGGTGGTGGATGACGCACGCGGGCGGTCCAACTGGAGCCTTCGGTGGAGCTCTCTATGGGGCCAGGCCGCTATCGGCTTGGCCGACAGTGCCTTTGCAGCGAGCCCATGGAAACCTACGGGGGTTGTCGATCAGCGCGATCAGGTCGCCGATTCAGGCGGTGCCCCCGCTCCTCTTCCTACTCCTCCTGCGCCGCTGCCGGGCAATGTGCTGGCCGCGGCCTTTAGACATCGCCGCAATGTGAGCGAGAACGGGCAAGTGTAACACCCCCTGGCGGCGCCCTCTTGGTGTGTCGCGGTGATCATGCGGCCCTGCACGGAGAGGAGTCAGGAGGGCCAGACGAACCCTTCGCAAGTGACATACCCGCAATATGTGCGCGAACAGGCAAGTGTAGCACCACCTGGCGGCTCCCCCCTTGGGGTGCCCACGTGCGATGCATGCTACATCGCGCTGGGCACGCTTGAGTCCGAGTGTGAGGAGCGACCATGAGTGGGTCTGGGTAGGAGTGGCGGAGTGTGGGTAAGTCTGCCTGTGATTGAGTATGAATATGAGTGGGTCAGATGATGAGTAAGTCTAAGTTTGAGTGGATGTGAATATATTTGTGCTTTGAATACGCGTGAGTCTGAGTATAAGTAAACTTGAGTGTGAGAGAGCCGGGACGATGCGGGAACGACTGAGTGAGTGGGTGAGGGTGAGGCGGAGGTGGCCCAGTAATAGCAATACATCAGTTCTTCGGGCATAGGGAATGTAAGGAACTTGGCAGCTTCACTTTGTTGCGTCCAAGTGCTATGTCTGTTACGTCGCGATGATCACGCGGCCCTGAAGAAAGACGCATCTACCTCGCACACCAGGCGAGCTGTTCTAGCCATCCCCGCAATCTGAGCGTGAGCCGGCCTTGGCGGCTCCTCTCGGGGTTCTCACGTGCTATGCCTCCCACATCGCGGTGTGCATGCGGCCCTGCAAAGTGACATGCCAATTCCTAAGCCAGACATATCCACAATTTGAGTTCGAGCGGGACGATCCAATTCCTTGGTGGTTCTCCCTTGGGGTTCTCAAGTGCTACGTCTGCCAGGTGTTATTTTAGTTTGAGTGTGAGCCAGTCTGAGTGGGGGAGGCTGAGTGCGAGTGGGAGTGTGGGTGGGCTGGAGGTGAGTCTACGTTTGAGTCAGTCTGCGTGTGGGTGTGAGAGAGAGAGAGAGTGAGTGTTTCTATGTGCCCGTGGAATTGCGTGTGAGTCCGAATGTAAGTAAGTCTGAGTATGAGTGAAACTGACTGCGAGTCCGAATGTGGGCCTGAATGCAGTTGAGTCTGAGGACAGGGAGGGGGGAGATGGCGGGAGTGAGGGCGAGGTGGAGGCATCCCAGCAACAACAATAACCCCGTACCTGGGAGATTGGGAAAAGACGACGGAAGGTCTGCTCGGATGCAGTACTCCCTCGAGGCTGCCCCCGCCCCTGCATTCCTGCCCGCTGGGCGCATCCCCGCCCGCTGGGCCCCCCTTCCTCCGCCCGCTCGGCACGTCCCGTCCTGCTCAGCCCATGGGTCTTGCAGCCTTCCCCCGCGTCCTTCCGGTGGGTTCGCGCTGCGTTGATGTGCGGGCGTCCCGAGCGCGAGCGCTCAGTGCTGAACGCCCCCAGTGGCCCCGCATCGACCGATCTTGAACGGAGGGTCTGCGGTATCGCAAAGCCGCGCTCCTTTGAGAGTGATCGGTCAACGCTGCATCAGAAACCACAGCCGACGTCGTCGCCAAGGATCTTGTCTTATTTACGCGGTTGACCGTGGCATGGGAGTTGACTTGGGAGTCCGTGGCCCCTGGGCCCCTCTCGTTCGTGCCTTGCGTCCCTCGTGACTCCCCTGGAATTGCTCTCGGCTGTCCCGTCCGTGGCCATTTTGGCTCAAGTCACAGGGCTTCGAAGGGTGCCATCCCAACTGCTACCTGCGCGCCATGCCCGTGTTGCTGTGCGGCCCAGGCTTGATGGCACACTCTGGGTTCGACTGCGCTGCGCCCGGTCGGTTCCGCGTGTTGTCGTCGGCCGCTGGAAATCAGGAAGAGAAACAACACACAGACACAATTGGTCGTCGATTCCCCAGAAAACATTGGAAAATATGGGATGTGGAGGGAGGAGGGGAAGACAGAAACCCAGAAAGTATGGGAAGATATGGGGAATAGTTTTATTCGTGTGTAAGTACTTACTTGTGTGTCTTGGGGCCCCTTCAGGAAAGTGCAGCCTCGGCGAGCCCGCAAAGGTCCACGTGGAGTGGCGCTCGCCGTGCCCAGCGCGCCCCGCCAACGCCGTGCAGCACCTGCCGAGCGAGGCCCACGCCGCGGTGCCGGAGAGGCAGACCTTCCTGAGGCGTCGGGAGCCTCGAGACAAAAACACACACACACACAAAGCACACACACACACAAAAAAAAACACAAACACACACACAAAAAAATCACCCACACACACACAAAAAAAACACATACAACAACACAAAGAAACACAAAAAACACACTGTTTGTTTTTGTGTGTGTGTTGTTTTGTTGTGTTGTGCTTTTTTTTTGTGTGTGCGTGCGTGCGTGCGTGCGTGTGTGTGTGTGTGTGGGTGTGTGTGGGTGTGTGTGGGTGTGTGTGTGGGTGTGTGTGGTGTGTGTGGTGTGTGTGTGGTGTGTGTGGTGTGTGTGGTGTGTGTGGTGTGTGTGGTGTGTGTGGTGTGTGTGGTGTGTGTGGTGTGTGAGGTGTGTGTGGTGTGGTGTGTGTGGTGTGTGTGGTGTGTGTGGTGTGTGTGGTGTGTGGTGTGTGTGGTGTGTGTGTGTGTGTGTGTGTGTGTGTGGTGTGTGTGTGTGTGTGTGTTGTGTGTGTGTGTGTGTGTGGTGTGTGTGTGTGTGTGTGGTGTGTGTGTTGTGGTGTGTGTTGTGTTGTGTTGTGGTGTGGTGTGGTGTGGTGTGGTGTGGTGTGTGTGTGTGTTTGTGGTGTGTTGTGGTGTGTGTGTGTGTGGTGTGGTTGTGTGGTGTGTTGTGGTGTGTGTGTGTGTGTGGTGTGTTGTGTGTTGTGGTGTGTTGTGGTGTGGTGTGTTTTGGTGTGTTGTGGTGTGGTGTGTTGTGTGTGTGTGTGT
Organism: Prorocentrum cordatum; assembly: GCA_963575745.1. Taxonomy (NCBI): domain Eukaryota; class Dinophyceae; order Prorocentrales; family Prorocentraceae; genus Prorocentrum; species Prorocentrum cordatum. The sequence continues at coordinate 37,658 of CAUYUJ010019745.1, forward strand.
GTGGTGTGCTGTGGTGTGCTGTGGTGGTGTGGTGTGTTGTGGTGTGTTGTGTTGTGGTGTGTTGTGGTGTGTTGTGGTGTGTTGTGGTGTGTTGTGGTGTGTTGTGGTGTGTTGTGTGTGTGTTGTGGTGGTGTGTTGTGGTGTGTTGTGTGTGTTGTGTGTTGTTTGTGTGTGTGTTTTTGTGTGTGTTGGTATGTGTTGGTGTGTGTTGTTGTGTGTGTTGTTGTTGGGGTTGTTGTTGGGGTTGTTGGGGGTTGTTGTGGGTTGGGTTGGTTGTTGTGGGTTGTTGTGGTTGTTGTGGGTTGTTGTGGTGGGTTGTTGTGGGTTGTTGTGGGTTGTTGTGGGTTGTTGTGGGTTGTTGTGGGTTGTTGTGGGTTGTTGTGGGTTGTTGTGGGTTGTTGTTGTTGTGGGTTGTTGTGGTGTGTTGTTGTGGTTGTTGTGGGTTGTTGTGGGTTGTTGTGGGTTGTTGTGGGTTGTTGTGGGTTGTTGTGGGTTGGTGTGGGTTGTGTGGGTTGTGTGGGTTGTTGTGGGTTGTTGTGGGTTGGTGTGGGTTGGTGTGGGCTGTGTGGGCGTGCGTGCGTGCGTGCGTGCGTGCGTGTGTGTGTGCGTGTGTGTGTGCGTGTGCGTGTGCGTGTGCGTGTGCGTGTGCGTGTGCGTGTGCGTGTGCGTGTGCGTGTGCGTGTGCGTGTGCGTGTGCGTGTGCGTGTGCGTGTGCGTGTGCGTGTGCGTGTGCGTGTGCGTGCGCGTGCGCGTGCGCGTGCGTGCGTGCGTGCGTGCGTGTGTGCGTGCGTGCGTGTGTGCGTGTGTGCGTGTGTGCGTGTGTGCGTGTGTGTGTGAATGTGTGTGTGTGAGTGTGTGTGAGTGTGTGTGAGTGTGTGTGTGTGTGTGCAAACGGAGGTCAGCCAGAGCGCCGGATCCTGCAGGATCCTGCAGGGCCAGGGCCGCGTGGACCAGGGTGTGGGTGCAGGATCTCGCCGGATCTTTGCAGGGGGTCCTGCGCAGGGACCCGGGCCCGGGCGCAGGATCCTGCAGGATCTCGCAGCAGTCTGCCAGGCCCGACTGGCCCGGGTCTGGCTTGCCCCGGGCCAGACGATCCCCGAGAGGCGGCCGGTCCTCAGGCTGGCGGAGCTCGAGGAGCTCTCCGCGCCGCCGGCCGCCCGTGCAGGAGGGCAGAGCGCTGCGGGGTGCGGCGGCCGAGGAGCTGCCGGCGGCGGCCGCACCTCGGGCTGCCCGCCCGGCCTGCCGGCGCCGTGCCCGCCGGGCGCAGCTGCGGTGCAGGCGTCAGTCGGGCCTGTCCCTCTACAGGGGGAATCTTCAAAAATAGTCAAGAAATCGTCTGGGGACTATTTTTAGAATATTTTTGGGCATCGTTTGAGTATTTTTTGGGGTACTTTTCACTTTTCGTCCAAAATCCCCCTGTATAGGGGACAGGCCCGACCTAGCAGGCCCCTGCGACCAGCGCAGCCGGCGGCGTCACCACGGTCATGCTGCGCCACGTGCCGGAGGCCGTCACCCAGGAGGGTCTCCTCCTCGAGCTTGACCGGGCGGGCTTCGCCCTCGAGTACGACTTCGTGCACCTCCGCTCGGACCTGCGCAGCCGGTTCAGCTCTGACCGCGGCATGGCCTTCGTGAACTTCTTGACCCCGCAGGTCGCTGGCGCGTTCTCCGAGGCGTTCCACGGCGCCCGCGAGGTGGGCGGGCATGCGCTGGAGGCCGGCTGCCTCGAGGTGCTCCCGGCGAAGATCCAGGGCTTCGCGCTCAACGCGGCTCAGCACTACCCGTCCGCCAGCGCCGCTCGCCGTGGCTTCCAGAGGGCCCGCCCAGTCTTCCTGCCCAAGACGGCAGACGCGCACGCGCAGCTCAGGAGTCTCATGCGCCGGCGCCCGCTGCAGCCCAGAACCCTCGCCCACCAAGGCCGGCCGAGGTCGGCGGGAGAAGGAGCCTGAGCACGCACGGGGCGGGCCTAGGACTAGGGGTTCAACCTTTCCAGCGTGTTCCGAGACGCTCTCAGAGCGTTCCAGAGCGCTCTGGAACGGCCGCTCATGTGTCCTGGCCATGGCTTCTTCTTAGCGCACGCTCTGGCGGCGCTCTTCTCGCCACTTCCGGAGACGTGGGCCGTGCCCCTGCTCACCCAGCGTGTCCTCGTGGCTGCCACCGATGCCGTGAGCGTGCACATTACAGACATGCGCACACAACCCAGGGACACGTGCTGAAACGGGAGCGATGCTTGCCGAAGGCCTCCAGAAGTCCCCGTGGGCGGTCGAGGGAAGGCCAGCAGGCTTGGCCTGAGCGGGCTGCCTGCGGGCCGCGACAGTCGGCGCGGGGTGAAGTGGGTCACCCGCGCGCCGCGGCTTTGCTTGCGGTGGGGATTCACAGTGCAACCCTTGCGTGGGCATTGGGCGAAAGCTCAGTTTGCTTCTTTTAGAAGCCGTGTGTTGGTCTCCTGCGCTCTGCGAAGTAGCTGGCGCTGCAAGCCTCGAGCAATTTCTGCCCTCTTCCCGCCCCCTATTCCCGCCTCTTCGCAAGTCTTCCACCTCGTTGTTATTTTTTGTTGGAAGTCGAATGGCAGCGCAGTATGATTCTGTGCCGCGCGTGCTCTATACGCGCTTAGCTGGCCCGTGCAGGGCCTTCCGCGCGCCGCGGTTTTGCTTGCGGCGGGAATTCACCCTGCACCATCCATGGACCCGTTTTTTGGTCTTCTGCAGCCTGCGAAGTAGCAGGTGCCGCAAGCCTTGTGCAATTTCTGCTCCCTTCCCGCACCCATTCTCGCCTCTTCTCAAGTCTTCCACCACCTTGTTTTTTTTAGGAGGTGATGGCAGCGCAGTCAGAGTCAGAGAGATGATTATGTGCCGCGCTTGCTCTATATGTGGCCAGTTGCCCTACGCCGTCTGGCAGCGCCGAGATCAGGGACGTACATGGGGCCCCTTGAGCATATCATGTGAGGCAGGAGGGACAGGAGGGCGATCAGTACGCCGCAGCCGCGGTGGGGCCACTTAGCTTTCGTAGCGCAGGCTTCTCCCGCTGCAACAGCCTGGCGGCCGTTCAAGCACTTCTCGGGGGTGGACAGAACCCCCAACAGTGACACGTCGATTAGTGAATTGTCCGTTTTCGGTTCTCGAGAGGGCGCCGTGGCCGTTATTTTACAGGCTTGCGCCCGCCAGGTTTGGGCCTCAGGTCGTTTTCACTAAACCACGTTTTGCTAAAGGGGGGTCTGTCCATCCCCGAACTTCGGATTTCTCTTCTCTCTGAAGGAAGCAGCCGCTGCGAGGATCCGAGCGTGCAGGTCTCAGCATGATCTGACCTGAGGCCTCGCTCAAATTCCCTGCGGGCGCGAACGGACGTGTGCACGGCGCCCGCTCGGCCGCACGCGGCCCCTCGCCTCTCAGGCGCTGCCCCCCCCCCTCCCCGCCCCTGCCCGCCTCTCTTGCTCGGAGGCGCAAGCAGCGGGCCCCTTCGTTTTCCTCGGCCGGCCCTCGGCCCGCCCCGTCGGCTGGTTTTTGCGCTCGCAGCGCGCCAGCAGCCTCGAAAGGCTGCCCATTTCTTCGCGGGCAGGCGGCCAGGCGGCAGAGGCGCTGGCGGCCTGCCGGCCAGAAGCCGGCCCCCCGGAGACCGAAGTGGGGAAGCAGCGCCAGTGCTGAAACAGTGGCGACGTCGAAGGCCCAGGGTGAAGTCCGAGGACGAGGGTCCGGTTCGGGGACGGCAAATCGTGTGGCCACGCCGGGGTGTGGCTTGCGATCGGCGCCGTTGGGGCCCGGGAGTGCGCCACTGTCCCCGCTGGGGCTTCCTCGGGGCGCGGCGGAGAGCTCTATCGATCTAGGCCTCCTAGGCGGGGTCCGAGCAGATGGGGTCGGAGGATCGCGTCGCATCGCCGATGCATCGACGATGCGGCTCGATGCGGAGCCCGATTTTCTCCGCGCCAGCGTCGCCGATGCACCGCCGAGCCGACATCGCCAGTGCATCGCCGACGCATTGCCGATGTATCGGCGATGCGGCGCGATCCTCCGACCCCATCTGCTCTGACTCCATATCTAGGAGGCCTCTAATCGAGGTCCCCGCCCGCCCCCCATGGTGTTCCCCAGGGTGCAGATTGCAAACAACACCCTTTGCAAACCACACCCTTCGGTGTCGCCGATCGGTAGCAAATCATGGGAGCCTGGTATCCCTTTGGACTTCCGTTTTTAGGGTGCGTCAGCGTGCGCCAGCGTCTGGTAGTCGATGGACAGCGTCGATTAGCGTCGACTCAGCGCCAATCGGCCTCGATCAGCGCCGGCCAGCGCCGATTCGCCAGAGCCAGCGAGGTGGCATGGGAGGCTGCCGTGAGCTGTCGCCGAAAGTGTCGAGACAGTGGCACCGCTCACAGGCCCAGGGCGGAGCCCGAGGACGAGGGGAGCAGCCGCCGGGGGGGGGTGGTCGGGGGCCGTGCCCGTCGTGGGGCCTGCGGCGTTCGCGGCGCGCGCGCGCACAGGTCGTGGGAGCGCGGCCGTGCGAGTTCGCTCAGGCCCGGGTCGGAGCGGCCTCCCGGAAGTGCCTTCGGGCGGAGGGAGATCGCCGTGAATCCGGTCCCCCCAGATGGGGTCGGAGCAGCCAGGAGGGAGGAGCGCGCAGACACAAAGGACCCTCGGCTCCAGCGAGAGCATGGAACAGATGGGGAGCGGAGGGGAAGACGAACACCCTGACAATATGGAAGGTATTGGGAAACCAGGGAATTGCGTCTATGTTTTGGTTGTGTGCCACTTGGCACCTTCAAGTAGGTGGGGTCGGAAGATCGCGCCGCATCGCCAACGTATCGGCGATCTGCCTCGACGTGTAGCCAGATGTTCTCCACGCCGACGTCGCTGGTGCATCGCCGACGTCGCCGGTACATCGGCAAAGCATGTCGGCGATGCACCGGCGGTGCATCAGCGATGCGGCGCGACCTTCCGGCCCCGTCTGCTCGGACCCCAGCCAGGAGGCCTCCACACGAAGGACCCGGGGTCGAGGATTGAGGCAGCATGTCGAGTCTCGAGGTCGAGGATCGAGGTCGAGGATCGAGACCGTTACCCGCCCAGCACCGAGGATCGAGGATCGAGGTCGAGGATCGAGGTCGAGGATCGAGACCCTTTTGACCGCGTCGCGCAGCTGCGCGGAGGGGGGCCACGGCGGGGGGCCACGAGGGGCCACGGCTCTCCGGGGGCCTCCAGACCGCCTGCAGATCTCATCGGGGTCGTCCTCGTCGTGTCCGTCCTCCCTGATCGTTTCCCGGGCCTGGCGCCTGCTGCCTCCTCCTCCTCCTCCTCCTCCTCCTCCTCCTCCTCCTCCTCCTCCTCCTCCTCCTCATCGTCGTCATTGCTGTGCTGCTGCTTCGCCACGTGGTTGTGCGTCCGCCGCGCTTCATCTCGTCACCACCCGTATGGCTCCAGACGATGCTGCTAATTCTGCATTTGGTGGCATCGGGGGCGGAAAAGAGGGGGGTGATGACTAGGGGGGGGTGGATATCATGGCGGGGGGCATGATATTCCCCAGATTTCATGGCGCCCCTTCTTATTTCATTACGTCCCTGGCCCCCCCGCTGGGCCGCGCACATGCCGCCGGTCATGATTTGCACCCCCCCCTCTTTGACGCCCCCCTCTTTGCCGCTCCCGATGGCAGCAGCAGGAGCAACAGGAGGCGGAACATGAGGTGGGAGGAGGAGGCCCCGCAGAAGGCGGATGACGAGGAACAAGAAGAGGATGAAGAGGGGGAGGATGAGGAGTGAACAGTTCTTATGGATTCCGCCCTGAGTTGATTGCATGCCATTGTTTGTTTTCTCTACGCGGTACAGTTTCACAACATGCAAAAAGTCATACAGTTCCCCTTCGCAGGATAATTGTATTTGCACGGTGCCCGCATACTCATACAACAACTGCTCTGCGTAAGTAGCGCGCGTAATTCAGAAACGACCATGTGCGCACATTCTCCACCCCTCATGATGGCATCCCACGCGCATCGAATATGCATAAGGCTTGCACGCGTGAACCGATTTGTCTGCGCGAGTATCCCGACACAAACGCAATCCTCATACTTTTTAGACGTGTAAGTTATCATGCGCGTACGGAGCACGTGTTCGCATCCCCCACAATAGAATTACCAAATGGCTTTCGGCAAATCCCGCCGCAGTGCTTGGGTTGTGGGTCTGAGGCCTCGTAGATGTTCGTTGGGATTTCGCTGAGGCCTCTCGGGGACCACCTGAAGGCAGTTTTGAGGCCTCTTGGGGGCTGGTGTTAGGCCTCTGGGGGCTTCTTTTAAGCCTCTTGGGGGCCTCTGGGGGCCTCTTTTAAGCCTCTTGAGGTCTCATGGGCGCCTCTTGGGGCGGAAGGCTTGGATTTTCGGCTCGTGCTCCCCCTCTGGGGCCCCTCTTGAGGCCGTGTTGGGGCCCTCTGGGACAGTTTTGGGCGCTTCTTAGGCCGTCTTGGGGTCCTCTTGGGGGCCTCATTGGACGTCTTGGATCGTCGGACGCTCGAAATGTGGAGAACCCTTGAAACTCTTCATAAACACCTAAGGACTTTTGACGGTTTTGGCCTCGTGGGGCCCACCTGGGACGCCTCTTGGAGCTCTCTCGGGACGTCTTGGCGGCCTCTTGGGCCATCTTGGGCGACTTTCGCGCCTGCTCAGCAGCCCTGGCCCCTGGCAGCCCTGCTGGCTGCCTCTGGCTGCCTCAGTGGCGTTGTTGCCAGCAGCCCTGCCGCGTGGCCGTCAGAAGCTCAGCGTGGCAGCGATGTATTCTACCACTAGACCACTGATGCTATTTTTGATACTTATACCTATACGACCACCCTTCGAGTGATAAGGAGGTGAGGGGGGGAGGGACCAACGTCGCACTCGATTGATCTCACTCTCGATATCACTATCGATCTCACTATCGATCTCACATTCGGTCTCACGATCGATCTCACTATCGATCTCCCATTCGGTCTCACTATCGATTTCACTGTCGATCTCACATTCGGTCTCACTATCGATCTCACTATCGATATCACTATCGATCTCACAATCGATCTCACATTCGGTCTCACTATAGATCTCACTATCGATCTCACGATCGATCTCACAATCGATCTCACGTTCGGTCTCACTATCGATCGCATTATCGATATCACAATCGATATCACAATCGATCTCACAATCGGTCTCACTATCGATTTCACTATCGATCTCACATTCGGTCTCACTATCGATCTCACTATCGATATCACTATCGATCTCACCATCGATCTCACATTCGGTCTCACTATCGATCTCACCCTCGATCTCACTATCGATCTCACTATCGATCTCACATTCGGTCTCACTATCGATCTCATTATCGATATCACAATCGATCTAACAATCGATCTCACTATCGATCTCACAATCGATATCACAATCAATCTCACTTTCGGTCTCACTATCGATTTCACTATCGATATCACAATCGATCTCACAATCGATCTCACATTCGGTCTCATTATCGATACCACATTCGGTCTCACTATCGATATCATCATCACCATCATCATCATCAGCACCATCATCATCATCATCATCATCATCATCATCATCATCATCATCATCATCATCATCATCATCATCAACATCAACATCATCATCAACATCATCATCATCATCATCGGGACACCGACGGGACACCGACGGGACACCGGCGGGACACCGGCGGGACACCGCGCGCCACCGGCCGCCCGGTGGAGAATCATTTGGTCCAGCCGCGCCTCAGCCACAGAGGACACCACCGGGACACCGGCGGGACACCGCGCGCCACCGGCCGCCCGGTGGAGAATCATTTGGTCCGGCCGCGCCTCAGCCACAGGAGACTTTCCTCTCGCCCGCCCACGCAGCTTCGCCTCGCCCGCACGCACGGCACGCACGAACACGAAACCGAAATCGATTTCCCGGTAGGGGGGCTCTCCGTTCCACTTCGACCTCACCCCCTCACCTCCGATATATATATATATATATATATATATATATATAAAAAGAAAAAGAAATGAAGAAACAAAACAAACTCAGCGTGGCAGCCTTGCAGCATTTTGCGGTCGCGAGCTTGCCGCCCAGCCCTTCCCATTGGCAATGCCCGCCGCGCACGGCGCCTCTGACGCACACTTGAAGATGCTGCCCGCACAGCGGGCCCGCTCGCTGCTCCTCTCCCGTGTTGGTTCTGCTTGCTCTACACCCTCCTCCTCCTCCTCCTCCCCCCCTCCTCCTCCTCCTCCTTCTCTTCCTCCTCCTCTCCTCCTCCTCGTCCTCCTCCTCCTCCTCCTCCTCCTCCTCCTCCTCCTCCTCCTCCTCCTCCTCCTCCTCCCCCCAGCAGCACCTGCATCCGTTGCCTCAGCCCCTGTGTGGGCGCGATGCCGATCCACGTCCACTGCCAGGAAGCAACAGCAGCGGCCGGCCACCCCGGCCACTTCTGCCGACGTGTGAGCGCTTCCCCTCCATTCCCCCCCGGCGACCGCCTTCCGCCTTCCTCTACCCCATGTGCCGCCGGACAATTCGTATTTCGTGTTCGGGACTACTTGAGTGAGCGCGCGTGCGGATTGCCTCTGCCGCGCTGCGACGGAACACAACTGCGTGTTGAGTCTTCGTTTTGAATCCGCAGCGCCACGCTACACACCTTCCTCCTCCTCCTCCTCCTCCTCCTCCTCCTCCTCCTCCTCCTCCTCATCCTCTTGCTCCCCTCCTCCCCCTCATCTTCGGATCCATCCCGGCACACCCCACCCCCCAGTTCCTCTGCCGCAAGGGCTGCATGAAATACACGTTGCAGGTCAGAAAGATATACCCCCAAGGTGGTACGATCGAAGACGAAGAGGGAGGGTATCGAGGGTTAGGGATATACGTCTTGAGCGGGACGCGAGCAGACAATAACCATCTGTCTTAACATGGTCGTTGTTGTCGTCGTCGTTGTTGTTGTCGTTGTTGCTGTCGTCGTCCTTGTTGATCTTTTACTTCTGAAGAATAATTATTGTTGGTCCCCCCCGCCCGGTGCACATTGTATTTTTCCAATTGAAGTGCCATTCCCGGGGCTCGCACCCTGTTTTTTAAACCAGGGAAAGTCTTGAAGCTCAATTTGTGTCGTTGGCCGCCTGCTTACAACAACAACGTTTCCCGCCTGATATCCCCCTACAATGTATAGAAGAATCGCGCTCTCGCTTGGGACTTCCTGGCAATGTGCCACCGAATCGCGGCTCCCGCTTAATACTTCTTGACAATGTATTGCACAATCGCGTTCTCGTTTGGGACTTCCTCGCAACTTACCACCGAGCCGCTTCGATTGACATTTTTTCATCAGTTATTCAGATGCCAGTCCTCGACACTCAGGAATCGCGCTCCCGCTACATATTGCCTGGCGGTTCAAGCAGGAGTCACGCTTCAACGACCCGCCCGCTCGACCCGCCCGTCGGGGCTTGCCCGCCCGACCAGCCCGTCAATGACCGCAATCGCCGTTCGCTGCCTTTCGCCCGCCTTCGATGCCTTTCGCTGCCCGTACTGGTTCCGCGGTCGCCTTCGCTCGCTACCTTTCGTGGCCCCGTTGCTGCCCTCAGTGGCTCCGTCGCTGCCCTTTGTGGCCCTGCATTATATGCCCTTCGTGGCCCCCGCTCGCACGCGCCCGTCGTGGCCCCATACGCATGCCCTTCGTAGCCCCGGTGTCGCCCTTCGTGGCCCCCTCGCTGCCCTTCGTGGCCCCTTTGCTGCCCTCAGTGGCCCCGCTGTCGCCCTTCGTGGCCCCGTATACGAATACCCTTCGTGGCCCCCGCTCGCTCGCGCCCGTCGTGGCCCCATATGCATGCCCTTCGTGGCCCCGCTGTCGCTCTTCGTGGCCCCGTATACGAATGCCCTTCGTGGCCCCGGTGCTGCCCTCAGCGGCCCCGTCGCTGCCCTTTGTGGCCTCGGATGTTATGCCCTTCGTGGCCCACGCTGGCTTTTATCACGAATTACTTCGGAATCATGCTATCGCGCGAGACTTTCTCGCGATTCATGCAGGACCCACGCTTCAGCAACCGCCTGCTCGACCTCGTCGCCTGGGCCCGCCTTCCCGACTTGCCCGCTAGTGGTCTGCCCGCCCGATCTGCCCGTCTGGTTCTACCACTTGTTTTCTGCCCCTTGCCCCCCATCCTGCTAATTTCTCTCGTGCTCCATTATTCTCCCTCCCCCTTCCACCCGTCCTCTCTTCCCTTGTTTTGGGGGTTGCACTAAATACACGTGGCAGGTAAGGAAGATATACCCCCAAGGGGGTACGACCGAAAACGACGAGGGCGGGTACCGAGGGTTTGGGATACACGTGTTGATTAGCACGTGAGCAGATGGAGGCGAACAGTCTTAACATGATTGTTGCTGATATTGTCTATTGTTGTTGTGGTCGTCGTCGTCGTTGTGGGTGTTGTTGTTATTGTTGGATTGCCGATGGTTGTTTTTTATTCATTGTTCGTAGTTCGTTTGTTTTTGTTGTGCAGAGCCTTAGGAATCCTGGTGATTCCGCGGGATCCCAAGTAATTCTTGCAACAAAAACTAATTTGATCTTATACGAGTGATGAACCATGCAGAAAGATATTCAGATAATTTCGTTGGGTCCGCTAGATTTCCGGAGGATCCCTTGACGGCGGGCCGAACGATCTTGGCGCACGGATTTGCATGAAATCAAGCGTTCTGCCTTTCACATCAAAGGGATCCTGCTGGTGATCGACCAGCTCATCGAACCGCTCCACTTACCGTTGGCTCCTACCAGCGACCAGCCTGACAACGAGACAACCAGGTGCACCATCTGCTGGCTGTACAAATCCATCACAGGGAATCGCAAACATCTCGGGCGCACGCCGGACCAGAGGCTGCACTATGCTGGCACAGGGCGGGCGATGGACATAAAGGACCTTCTCATACCTGATTCCTTACAGCAAAACTGGGCGCCACAATGACACCAAAAAAGGCTCCGAATAGGAGACCAGCGCTTCTCGGCGTCACAGAACACTGCCAGCTTCTACTGCGACGATTGTCAGAGAGGCCCCTCCACAAACATCGAGGGCACTTGGGAGGACAACGATATGCGTCAACGTCTGGCTACGGCAAGGTATGCAGGGTGGCACGAGGGACTCAACTGCGGTTGGCTGTGCACTCGGTGCTGGGTGGAGAGCCTCGAGAAGCAAAGTACTGATGCCCCCGCAGGTGATTCGATGCGCGAAAGCTGGCCAACCTACGGAATAGCATGCCCAGCAGGCCCACATCTTTCAGTCTGACACCGCCTGTGTACCTCCCAAGCGGGCTTGCCAAAATCGCAAACCCAACCGCCGACTGCCTGCTACGCGACCTCCTTCTCACACCGGACTCGGCCAACGACCCCAAGGTGACAGGCGTACCGAATCCCCCAACACGACCTGGCGACGACCGCTTCGGCACAGAGGGACTCAAGTCGGGGGTCTACAATGCTACGCGCGACGGCTGCCCAGAGCCCAAGCTGCTATATACTTGGAAACACGGGCAGCCAGCGGTCGGGAACTTCGTCTGGCGACCGACTCCTGGCATGGAGGACGCAGAGCAGTGCAACCTACTTCCCTGGGTCAACTGGATCGACTGTTGGACGAGTGGCGATTGGAACGCTGGATGGTACTGCGGAAACTGTCTTGCTCACATCTTTGACGCTGCTCCTTCCGTCATCAACCACATCCTTGCGCGCGACGCGCCATTGATGTATCCAGCCCCCCCCCACAGCACGGACATCCAAGAAGAGAAAAAAGGACGCGCGGGGCCTCGCCCTCGCACTTGGCTAAGAAAGAGCGCAGGTACTACGCGGCGACGACGACAACGACGGGTGCAGGTCACCATCTGAGACGTCGCCACTACTCGAAACCAATCCAGAACGAGTTGACGCAATCAAGAAAATGCTTCCGGACATCAGGATCCCGCAGCTGCCAGACGTGGCCAACACCAGGCTCGACCTGTTCTTCCAGGCGTGGACCGACGACAGCAGCGGCACACAGGGGCACGCGCCAGTTCAATTGTGCCTGCACCTCAGACGCATCAACTCAGTTGCCAACGACATCTTCTACGCGCTGGAGAACCAGTACGAGGTGCCAGACAACGGTTTGGACGTCAACTGGCTCAACGTTCTGGCCTGCTCCACTCTGGCCTGGACGTTTCCTCCGTCGGGGCTCACTACCGACGGATCGGTGCCAGACACGGAATGGGGCGGCAAAAGATGGGCCGCTGAACTGGTCGCACAACACTTCATCGGGAAGGGCGATCGGCTAAAGAAACTGCGGGCGGCACACGTCAACGAAACCATCCACGGGGGCAAAAACCCGAGGGCCCATAGCACAGACGAACTTGTTCACTGGCTGGCCTGCCTTGACATCGAGGACGCCCCCGACCATGCGATGCGTCTGGGCAACGTTTGCTAGGGAACACTGGACGCACGCATGCGCCCGCGCGGGATTGGATCTCGACCAATCGTCCCAAGCCGTACCACTGCACCATGTAGCATGTCTTGTCAAAACATCTTGGCCCTGTGCGACCCAGGCTCCCAATGGATGCGCGACGAGGAGAAGAGGCTGGACTCCTCGGTCAGCGTGGTAATGAACGCCTCCCTCGGGGAGCAATTATTTCCTGCCCACTATGGCACGGACTTAAGCGGGCAGCCACTGCCCCGACCTGAAGGTCTACGGACAGCGACAAGAGAGATCAGATGCTCCACGGGAAGCGAGCCTGCTGCCGCCGCAGACGAACTCAGGGACCCCGACGGCGACGCCCTGAACTACCACCCGAGCAAGGTGAGCGAGGACTCTGAAGCGGACGAGGCAAACGAGCCTGAAGGAAGCCCAGCTACAGGCGACGGTCACAACACCAGGACGGCTGACTACGAAACATCCAGCGTCACAGACGGTAACCCCCCGCTGCCGAGGAAGCGAGATCCGCCACGCTGGGCCCCTCCAGAAGGGCACGCGCGAGGCAGGAAACAGAGCGGCAGACGAGAACAACGAGATGCTCTCATTCAGCACACCGCCGATGACAGGACTGGTTCCTCGCGCGGACACAGGGACCAGTGGAGTTACGACAGGTCCTCAGACCGCCGGGCCGCGCAGACTCGCGACGACGCCTGGCGCCACCAGAACGTGCGCGCGGGAAACGACGGGATATCCAATCATGGCAAATGGGTGCCCCTCTCCAAGAACCAACTGACCATCCACGAGCCCAAGAAGAACGACGGGCCCAAGATGTACGAGGCACCACTGCGCACGATCGACTCACAATACTCTTGGGAGTCCGACGACGCTTTCGTCTCCAGGACGCTAAATGATCTAGGCAGCGCGCTCAGCGACCTGCGGGTTGCACGCTGTGCCAAGACCTGCCCCGCGAACGCCCGGCCGATTTTCAACCCAGCTTTGCGGCGACCAGGCGCGCGCTGAAATGTTCTCCACGCGCGGGGGGCCGCAGACTACGACGCGCGCCGCGCCGACCAGATCACGCGCGCCAAGGCCAACTTTCGCAGCCCGACTGACGGGCTCACGCTAGTCAGTAACGCCTCCAGCTCAGGCGCTGCCAGCAGCAGCGGGGCCGCCGCCCCCAGGCCCCACGTAGCGGGGGAGCACCCGAGCAAGGGGAAAGGCAAGACGAAGGACGGACCCGATGCACTGGGCAAGGCTGGGAAGAGGAGCCGAGCAACCGAGAGCCCATGGAGTTCACGGAACGAGAAACGGCGTCGCCAGCAACGCTGAGCGTGGGGGGCACCATCCTGTTTCGACGAGATGCGGCCCTGACGTTGCACCGGGCACGTGGTGCACCTAGCAGCGCCGCGCGCCTGCGCAGCTAACTTTCTTTCCTATGCACGCGGCGGTCAGCCGCGTCCCCCTGCTCCCCTTCTCTTTCTGCCTCCTACGCAGTCGCCGCTCAGCGCCGCTTCAGTATGACAGCCCGCCGCGATTGCCCCTGCCGAGCGCCCCATTGAAGAGCGCCCGGGATGCTTCGCCGTCGGGGGTCTGCGGGCCCTTGCAGTAATTAGCGCATGGCAAAACAAGAAAGCATGCCTGGCCCACACCCGCCGGCGCATTCGGGGCGGTTCGCTAGCCTTATGGAAGACCTCACCATCGTGATTGCACGCTACTCCACGGCTTTAAGAGCCCAGCTCTGCCCAGAACTTCGCATGGGGGACCGCGGCAAGCTGGTGCCAGTGGCGGGTTTTCTGAAGTAAGCTTCGACGCAGAGCGCCTGGCGCGCGCGTCAGTGCACACAGGGTTATGGTGAGCTCTCCTTCTTCTCCTCCTTTTGCGTCGGCGGTTCGCTGACTCTCCCTCTCTTGTTTCACTGGGACTGCCCCTCGCGGCTGGGGTCGCCGCCAATGCCGCCGTCGGACGGCGCTCCGCCAGTTGTGTTCTTGCAGAGTATTACGCCGGGAGTGGGCGGCGAGGTGCCCACAGGTTGCCTTAGGCAGGCGCCCCCCCCCCCCCCGCCCCTTGCTGATGGCCGAGAGGGTTCAGAGGGGTCCCGACGCTCGTGTCTCTTTTTCTTCCCCTCCTTTCCCTCCGCGCGCGCGCCTGGCGCGCACTTCCTTCCCCCCCCTCCCGCATCCTAATGCCGCAGCGGTTAGCTGCCACACCGGGGTGCCTACCGTGCCTGGCGCGCACTTCCCCCCCTCTCCCTTGTTTCGCCGGGTTAATCCCGCGCGGCTGGGGCTGCCGCCAATACCGCTGTCTGATGGTGCTCTGGCAGCTTTAATTCCATGCAAGGTTCACACTGGGAACAGGCGGCCAGGTGCCCCTGACCTGCTCCTGGTTGGCGTCTGCCTCCACTGGTGATCGGAGGGGTTCCGCGAGGTCTCGCTACGAATTCCATGCAAGGATCACAGTGGGGATGGGCGGTCAGGCGGCCCCTGGCCTGCTCCTGTCTGGTGTCGGCCTCCACTGGTGACCCTTTGAGTTGAGTGGGGTCTCGCTACGCTGCCGTCCTCTTCGGTGAAATGGCTTCGGCATGCGTGGCTCTGCGCGCCCGTCGGCTGCTCTCTCCTACAAGGACGTTGCGTTCGACATGTGCCACTGCTGTACAAACAAGAGGTACTGCCGTTTGCAGTCCTGTCTGTGACGAGGTTGCCCCTCTTCACTCTTGCGCTGACACAACGCAGTTGCGTCGCGTACGGCACGGACGTCGCCCAGGCGTGCCTGTCGGTCTTGCTCGTAGCTGACGGGCCTTGTGCCGACCCACACCGAGTGATCGACCTCTGCGCGTTCATGGTCGCGCCGCCGCGCCATTTTGGCTGCGCCTACTTGATGGTCGCCACCATGATCTCCACGCCACCGAGTTGGGAGTTTCGTTTATGGTTATTCTTCTGGGTGGCTGCCCGCGCGCTCGCTTCGCTTGCCTCTCTTTTCTTGCTGCCTAGTCGCGGCCCGGCTAGTGTTCGGACGGCGTTCGACCTGCTTCGCGAGCCCGCATACCAAAAAAGAAAGTATCTCCACCAGCCCATCCAGGAAGGATACACAAGGGAACTACCCTTATCGGGGGAGCGTGGCATCATGTGGAGAGCTCGGGAAGCTTCCGTTGATCAGAGGCTTCTTGGATGTTTCTTTAAGTCTCTTGGGATGTCTCTCTGATTCTCCCAGAGGCTTCTTGAGCTATTGGTGCGTTTTTGGGCCCTCCTGGCGGCTCTTGGGTGACGTTTTGGGAGCCTTTTGGGCGGTCTTCAGAGCCTCTTGGGGCGTCTTGGGCTCCTCTCGGCGATCTCTTAGGGCGTTTCGGGGGGCCGCCCGGGGACCTCTTCGGAGCCTCTTGGGGGCCTCCTGGGGCGACTTAGGGCCTTCTTCGTGGGCCCTTTGGGGTGGGGCTATCTTGGGGGCCTGTTGGACCACGTCGTGCGGTCGCAACCCAAACAAGCGGCAACCTCGGAGTTCTTGAACAACCCAAGGGACATCATTTGTTTAAACCTCCTCTGGCTTTGGAGCACTTTTGGACCGCCTTGGAGGCCTCTTGGGTTGTCTTGAGGCCGTCTTGGGAGCCTCGTCAATGGTCTTGGGCCATCTTGGGCCGTCTTTGGGTCATCTCGATTGTTTTGGAAGCCGTCTTGGAGGCCACTTTGTCCGCCAGAAGGCCGAAAAGAGCGATTGAGAGGAAATTCAGGGGGGGAATTTCAAGGGACGCGCGCTACAAGGGGCGAGGGGATCGACCCTGAACGGCTGAAACATTTTCAAGGCAATTGAAAACCACATTTGCACGCCAAGTCCGTGCAGGCACGGTCTTCAAGAGGGGCCGGTCGAACGGGCGCAGCATGCGGATTCGCATGATTTCTTACGCAATATCATGGAGTCTTGGGGATGAGTTACAATCCCTCCAGATATTGATTCACTCCCGGAGGATTCCGAGTACTTCCGAAGGAACCTTGGTAAGCGCCAGGGTTCCATTGTAATTCTTCATGTTTTCCTTATCTTCCCTGTGGTTGGCTTTTCGTTCAGAAGAGAGCTCTGTGGTCTCCACCTCTCCTCTCCTCTTCGCCTCCCTCCTCCTGCCTCCTCCTGAGTTGTTCCGTGGGTGGTTGCGTGCTGCGTAACTGTCGCCACTTTCGTAGGTTCCTGGGAGGTCCAGCGGAGTGGAGGTACACGCGGATCTGGGCTAGACCTTGCGGCTCCTTGGGGGGGGTCGAAATATGCAACTCAAGTGTCGCCAATTTCGCAGGCTCCTGGGAGGTCCAGCGGGGTGGTGTTACACGCGGGTCCAGGCGGGACCCAGTTGTCGTTATTTTCTGACAGCGACGACTTCACGGCAAGTGACTGCGCCGATGTTGATCACGCCGGCGACGATGACGGCACCCTCGCGTCGGTGATGCAGGTTTTGGAAGAAGTTCGACATGCGCGCGCGGCCGACGCGCGAAAGTGGCCCCCATGGAAACATTTGACACGGATCGTGCCCCCCCCAGCACGCGCGCACGGGCGTTCGAATGATTTCGGCATGCGGCGCGCTAGGCTCGTTTGGCTGAATTCCACGAGCAGGTTGAAGACCTGTGGTTTGCTGAAGAATTCGTAAGAGAGCGAGCGCAGGTTGTTTTGGCAATCGTTGCGGAACCAGGCGTTGTTAAATATAGTTTCGGGGCATTCGGTTTTGATGACATGCTTACGAAACCGAATGTTTTTGACGGACTGCGGCATGCGCGCGCGACGACGCACGCGTGCACTTCGTCTTTTGTCGTTGTGCGAGGGTTCTTGCGACAGCACGCGCGTAAGGGCGTTCGAACGATTTCGACACGCGCGCGCGAAACCCGTTTAGTAACATTTTATGAACAGGTTGAAGCTTATGGTTTCTCTTGGACTTACCAGAAGCGTATGGTTTTCTCTGGGATTCGCCACAGCGCGAGCGCAAGTTTTGTTTGAAGTTCCACCTTGCGAGACCATTTGTTTTGTCATGTGTTTTGACACTCGATTTTGCAATCCTTACGAAACCAAGTCCATGACTGGCTTTGCAACTTACAGCGCTCCTTCTCGCGAAGCAGGTCGAGCTGCCGCGCAGCCGCGCAGCAGCCGAGCGCTGGCAGGCTTGCAGAATCGGAGGGCCATTCTACGCTTCGAACACGGATCACGCTTTCCCTGGCGTGCACGTGTACGGGTCGAGTACAGCCGCGTTTTGAGCGATCGCTGTTGTGGAAGACCCGTACCCCTAGTTTTTTCTCTCTTCGTTTTCTCTTCCACTTGGTTTCGTCCAGTGCCGCTGTGCCTCGGCCCTTCACTCCCGGAACTCCATCGGAGGAGTCATCAACGCACTTCCCTCTTGGGAGAGGCCGCGCAATCTCTGCCCCGCGGCGGTCAAGCGCGCCGCGCGTTCCCTTGCCTGGGTGCCGGGGGGGGGTTGCTGCACCTCGCTGGGAGTCTTGAGTTCCATCGAGGAGGGTCGAACTCCCACCCCGCGGATCTCAGCCCCAGGGGAGGCCTCGCGGAAGCGCAGCGTTTCATCGACAACGCCGTCATCGTATATCAAAGATGGTGCTTTTCCCGCTTCGCGAACGTCGGCCGCGCCGAGTGTCTTGGATTGCGTTTTTGTTTATCCTCTGGCGGGTAACGCTTGTTATCCGGGCCCAATCCCCCCTGGGTAACGTTAACGATCGTACGTTTTTGGGGGGTGGGGCGGACCCCCTCCTCCCCCGCAAGTATGGCGCTGTGCTCACAGGCGTGGAGTGGCGCTGACAAGCATGTGTGGTGCTCACAAACATGTTGTGTCGTTCGCAGGCTCCCCGCCTGTTGCGGCGCCGAACTCACAGGCATGGCGTGGTGCTGAAAGGCATATTTCGGTGCTCATTTGCTTGTTGTGGCGAGCGCAGGCTATTACAGTGCGCGGAATTTGGGCGGACTCATTGTTAAGATGCCCTATTCGGAGAGCGGCGGGGTGGGGGACCGATGACGAACGATTTTCGGCTGGGCGGGAGGGCCGCCGTTGTCTCTGGCGGGTCGCCGCTGCCGCCGGCGCCCTTTCGCCGGTCGCCGCCACGGCCGCCGCCGCCGCAGGTTGGTCCGAGCGTTGCTTTTGGTGCTTTGGGTTCTCCTCCACCTCTCCTTCTCCCTTTCTCCACCGCTCTCTTCCTGCCTCCTCCAAGGCTGTTTTTGTAGGCAACCATGCTGCCCACTCACTTTGGTCTCACTTTGATGAATTCCCCTCACCATTAGTTGGGGAACTGGCAGTTGTCCTCCTCGGGGTCTGTGGCTGGGGGAGAAAAAAGTCGTCGTCCTCGTCGTTCGCCGTCGTTTGTCGTCGTCGTCGTCGTCGTCGCGGTCGTCGCCGCCGCCGCCGCCGTCGTCGTCGTCGTCGTCGGCGTCGTCGTAATTGTCGGCGTCGTCGTCGTAAATCGTTGTCGTCGTCGTAATCGTCGTCGTCGTTGTCATCGTCGCCATCGTTATCGTCGTCGTTGTTGCCGCCGCCACTCGTTGTCGTCGTCGTCCCGAGGTTGAAGGACCCAGGGTTCCGTTTCGGGCCCCTTGACCCGCAAGAACGAGCCCGCGGCGCGAAATCGATATCGATGATGGGGCAGAAGGCCTCAGGGGCCCTTCAGGGGCGGATATCGTTCAAGACCGAAAGACCCACGCGGTGTCAGGAACCAAGGCCGACGTCATCGCGACGCGAAAGTGCCCGACATTGCCGTGTACACAGGCGACGTGGTGAAAGCTCCCGCGCTTGGTGGCGGGCCCCGCAAAAAAGTTTCGCAAAGTACTGATGTGCCCGCTGGCACATTTTGCGTTCTGGTGCAAAGAGGCGCTGTTGTGCACAGGGGCATTGTGGTGTGCGCACGCGCTGTGGTGCACATGGTTGCTGTGGTGCACGCAGGCTCTGTGGTGTACACGAGCGTTCTGGTGCGCGGCCACGTGGTGTACATGAGCGCTGTTGCGCACACGGCTGCTGCAGTATACGCAGACATTGCGGCCTACATGGGGCGACGCGGTGGCGTTGTGCACGCGGCTGTTGTAGCGTGCGGAAGCACTGTGGTGCACTCAGGCAGCGTTGTGTTGCATGAAGGCATTCGGCATTGTCGCGTGCGCAGGGATTGCTGCGCGCACAGGCAATTGATGCGCCAGTGGCGCGGACTCACCCTGGCGGGAGCACGCCGCTGCCGCCGTTACCGTTGCCCGCTGGCCCCCCGGGGTAACAGCCGTTACCCGGAATAATATAAAACCAGTCTCTTGCGAGCCCTGCGCGCCGCCCAATAGCGCCCCCTCCTGTGCAAGGCGCGTCGCGCGCGTGTGCTGCGCGTCTTTGAACGCGCGTTCTGCGCGCCGTGCGTGTCGCGCCGTCGTACTATAGTCGCTGCGCCCCGCGTGCTTTGCCGTGCCGCGCGTCGCGCGCCGTTCTCCTGCGCGCAGAGCGCGCGTGCGCGTCTGGTGTTGCCGGCGCTTTGCGCGCCGGGCCGCGCGCGCAATTTTTCGCGCGCCACGGCGCTGCCGCAGCGCCTTTTCCGCGTCGCTTCTCGTCCACCGTTCCTCCCCCAGCAGGGCGCGCGCGATGGCGGGCCCCTCGGAGCCAGTTTCTTTATTGCTTGGGGCATGACGGGCGTCATGGCCCCCGCTCCCCCCCCCCCCATGACGTAACGCTGCCCCCTCAGTGCGCTCTGGGCACTGCCGCCGGGCGCATCGAGATCCGCGTGGGAATCCGCATAGGAGTCTGGTCCGCAGTCGTCGTCGTCGTCGTCGTCGTCGTCGTCGTCGTCGTCGTCGTCGTCGTCGTCGTCGTGGCTCGTCGCTCGTCGCTCGTCGCTCGTCGCTCGTCGCTCATCGTCGTCGTGCGCGCCGACGCGGCTGGAACCTGTTTTTTATTCCGGGCCGATGACGGCAATCATCTGGGGGGGGGCGATGACGTCACGTTTCGCGCCGGCGGCGTCTGGGAATGCTTACGAATGACGGAAGACGGGTAACACCAGCATGTAGGTGGCGATTTGCACCACAACGCCTGTGTACACCACAGTTCCTGCATGCACCACAGCGCCTGTGTACACCACGCCGCCGATGTACACCACAGCAGCCGCGTGCAACACAGCGTCAGTTTGTGCCACCCTGCCCGCGGGCACAACAGCTCTTGTGTACACCACAGCGCCTGCGTACACCACATCAGCCGTGTGCAACACAGCACCTGCGTACACCACAATGCGCGCGTGCATTGCAGTGCCTGTGTGCACCGCGGCGCCTGTGTGCACCGCAGCAACCGTGTGCAACACAGCACCATTGCTGTATCATATAGAATGTTGGAAGGACTCTGTATGACAAAACTGACTGCTGGTGGATTCCACAGAAAACAATCGAAAGGAATCCTGCTGGACAGGAGCGCCGCTGGAATCTACGAGTCCTCCCGTGTCCGCCCGCATCACCCGAACTCCTCTCACTTGCGCCCAGGAAGCTCCAGCTAAATTGGCCGTCCGAAAACGAAGTGGACCGATTCAATAGACCATTTTGCGGTGCACGCTGAGATGCGCACGTGCGCTGTAGCGCCAACCGGCACGACAAGGGGTAAAGAGAAGGAGGAGGAGGAGGTGGAGGATGAGGAGGAGAAAGAGACGAGAGGAGGGAAGAACGTCGCATTCGATTATCATCACTTTCCTGGCGTGGCGTCTAGGTGTCCGCAGCAGATCCTCACGTACATGCTCCTTCTACAAGTCCTATGCACGCAGGCACTGTGGTGCACACCAGCGCTGCGATTCACGCGGATGCTGTGGTGTAGACAAGCGCCGTGGCGTGCACAGGCGCCGCGGTGCACGCAAGCATTCTGGTGCACTGTCACAGAAGCGTTGTGTTGCACATGGTGGCTGCGGTGTGCACATGTACACCGGCGTTGTGGTGTACGCAAGCGTTGTGGTGTACACAGACGCTGCTTTGCACACGGTTGTTGCGGTGTACACAGGCGCTGTGGTGTACACGCGCGCCGTGGTGCACGCGGGCTTTGCGGCGTACACAGGCGTTGTGGTGCAGATCGCGACCTACATGCTGCTCGCGTCGTCGTCGTCGTTCGTCGCTCGTCGCTCGTCGCTCTTCGCTCGTCGCGTCGTGCGCGCGGGCGCGGCTGTGGTGCCGGAGCCACACGGCGGGGGGGGGCATTGCGCCATACACCCCCCCGACCCGTCCCCCCCCACCCCCCCATGACGCCCATCATCGCCGAACATAAAGAAACGCGCCCTTGATGGCCGCCCCCGCGATGGCGCGCCCGCGCTGCTCCCGCGGCGCAACAATCTGCCGGAGCCGCCGCTGGCTCCGCGCGGGAGCAGAAACCGCGAGTTTCGATTCAGGCAGGCGTCTGCATCGCATAGTGCATCAAGGCATCGAACGCCGTGGATACACCACGGACAAGAATGACACTGGTCTTGACGGTCGCGGATCAAGCGGGCGCGCGACTCAGCGCAACGACTACCAGGGCCAGTTGAACACCAGGGCCCTTTGATGCACCTGATGAAGCTAACTGCTGGAGTGAAAATGAATAAGATCGCTATTGCAATCGCAATCGCACGAGGTGAAGGAACAGTTGCTGGCAATGTCTCAGACGGGACCGCGCCGCATGCTCAACAAGATCGGGACAAAGTGCCCGCGCCTGAACTTCAACGTTCGCTTCTCACGCCAGGGATTTACTTGTGGAATACGTCGGTCCGTTTCGGCCTTCGCTCAGGGGGAGATCCGGCGGCTGCATCGGCGCCCCCTCTGGCGCTGTAGAAGTGTTTTGGGGTTGGCGCTAGGGTGGGTCAAAGTGCCTCGCGGGGTGCCAGGAACCCGCGGATCTCCCTGGGGTAGGCTAACACGCAGGGCCCACGCGTCTCGCCGCGGGGGAGTCGTTGCACTTTGGTCCCCGCTCGCCCCCAGCAGCCGCCGCCGCCGCAGTTGCGCAAGCGACAGAGACGAGCGACGCCGAGCGCGGGCACCGCGGGCCCATCGGCGCGAGAGTGGAAAGATTGAGGGTCGTCGTCGTCGCCCCATCTCCTCTCTCACTTGTTCGGCTGCGCGCAATATCTTGCAGCTTAACGGGTTATAGACGGCGCGTCTGCGATACCTATCACGAGCGATGAGACCGATACGTTAACATCATCATCGTGCCCCATGTTTGCCAGAAACTTCGCTCCTCCCTAGCAAATGGCTCTCCAGTTCAATGTGTGTCCGGTGACAATTCCAGCCGCTATGTTGGTTGAGTTGCCTGTTCATCTGATGCCCGCCCCGATCGCAGCGTTCCCAGTTGGCGGCTTCTCTGCAAGATCGCAACAACGACTGCGTTCGCGCTAAAGAACAATCTGCTTTTGTCCCAGGATGCGTCTGATGCAAAACAGCCACTTGCATCGCATGCGCTATAGTCAGACGTAGAATTGGCCATGCCACTGCACGTTGCACGCGGCTCGGCCCCTGCGCGGCCCCCTCTCGCGCGCAGTTCTCGCAGGGCCAGTTCCGCCCCCAGTGGCGCCCTCCAGTTTCGCGACCAGCGCCGCGCGCGACGCGCCATCGCCGCTCTCGGAAACGCCTCGGGCGTCGCCCGCGGCTGCGAGGGCGACGCCGCCCAGGGCGGCGCTTTCAAGGGCCGCCCTGGCGGCGCCCAGCGAGAGCCGCGCGCCCTCGCGGCCGAGGTGCTCATCGAATTCCAAGAAAGACCAGTAGATGGCGCACGCGCCTCGGCAACCCCGCCCCCTGGCGAGGGGGGCCCGCGGCCATGCTCCGCCGAAGTAGAGGCGCGTTCGCCGCGGCGCGGCCGGGGTGCGCGGGCACTTCTGGAACTGGCGCCTCATCGAGGACCTGAACCCATCGATTGCTCTCCCTGCACGAAGCTCGAAGCATAATCCCAGGCGCACGCGCCCAAGCATTGAGCACCTTGCAATCGGATAAAGAAGTCGCGAAAAATTGCAACGCGCGCCCGTTCGGTCTGTTTCCTGGGCCGCGATCTCCACTTCTGCGCGATACTGCGCAGTTCGCGAAGTGGCGACGGGCATGCCATGGTCTCCGACATATTTAAGGGCGCGGGCAAGTCCCGGTTCGGGGATGCAAGGGCCGCGGTGGATCTCGACGAGGGCCCCGGCGTCTGTCTTGCGACGCTTTCGCGACGACGACGCCATGAGTTCGCCGTGGGCCAGACTTGCCGCCGCGGACACGCGCGGGCTGCGATGTAACACCTGCACCGCAATGACAAAGAAGCTGCGGGCGCGCCGCGGCAAGCGCCAATTGTTATTTGGCGTCCGCGCAATGAGCTGTAGAGCTCGCGAGTCAGCTTCACATTGCGCGGACGCGCATGACTCGTGCGATGCGCTTGATTGCGCGCGTGATTGAATTGCGCGCATGACCCGTTCTCCAAAGATGGTTGCTTACAAGCGATGCTGGTCATAGCGTAGATCTGGCTCGACGTCGCGCGCGCTCATCTCATTGTCAACGACGCGCGCCACTGGCATGGCGAGTGCGACCCGCACGGGTCGCGCGACGCGCATGCGCTGCTCGCGCGACCGCGCGGCTTGACCGACCTGCGCGGTTCACTCCCCCCCCCCCCTCGACTCAAGCCCTCTGCGTCGCTGCAATGCACGCGGTCTGTCGGGCGCGAGCCGTCCCAGCGAAATTTCGTTTTTTGCCCACGACCGCGGCCCCCCCGCAAGTACAGCCCGCCCGAGGCGGCAGTCGCCCCGGGGAGGCAGCGGCGCATCTGCTGCGCTTGCACGGGGAACGAAACTACATCTGGAGTCAGCGCTGATGGATGTGGCCCACGGCGGGACGCGCATAAACCCAGCAACTGCAACTCGACATGCGGCGCAACAAAATCCAGGAGACAGCAAACTCAGACAGCCGCGCGCGCGCTGCCATAGGGAGTCGGGCGAAGCCGCCCCGCTGGAACGGCTGAAGAACGCGACTCCGTCGTTGCTGGAAAGGCCAGGGCGCCTCGCGACCTGTCGCCAGAGAACCCCGCGGCCCCATTGAACGACGCCTGCCTTGTACGGCCTGTAGTCGGCCCCCACTTGAATCGCCCGTCTGCTCTCTTCGCGACAGCCCTGTAAGTGGGCTGCTCGAAGTTGGCGCGCGCGTGGCCCGCCCTCAATTGGAGCGCTGGCAGCGGGGGCAGCGCGGGGATTCGCCGGCTCATCGTGGCTGACGGGTTTCTCCATGACGTGCTCGACTACCTTGGCTGTCGTCATCTGCGCGTCATCTGCGTCCGCTGGCCTTGTGCGCGCGCCGCGGTCGGCGTCGCAGTCGCCTTCGTCGTCGGGCTCGGTATCCTTGTTGGGTTTCTTGAGGACGGAGCGATCCGCATTTGCCTTGCGCGGCACCTCCTCGGAAATGTCGGGCACCTCGTCAGCCGCTACCTCCCCAGCAGGTGCTCCCTCTTGAACGGCAGCTGTCGCCGCGGATGCCGCGGGCATTGTTGCCTTGGGCAGCTTCCGCCGCTGCAGTAGTGAACCAGCACGCCCCAGAACTTCCAGTCCCGGCTCGAGGCAACGCAACAATTGGACGCCGCTGTGGGCGGGGCCAGGCGGCTGCAATCGAGAACCTGGGTACGATCGCCCAGCCGGCGCCCAGCTGCCGGCCGCAGCGGCCGCCCCCGAGAGACGGTTGGGACCCCGCGGTGGACGCGGCCCACCCGGGTTGTCCCGGGCGGATCCGAGTTGCGCAAGTAGGTAGCGAAATGAGCGTTGAACAAGTATACGTGGGAGGCCCACTTCGCGGAGCACCCGCCACCTGCCTTTGCGAAAGAGCGCGCGAAGGCCATCTTAGCGCAGGGGTCGATCGCTTCTGGCCGGGCCGGGCCCTGACCCGCCCCAGCGCGGCGTTGGCGCGCCAGGCCTTGCAGGGGGCCCGCGTCCTACGCGGCCCAGGGCGCGCCACTTCGGACGCGCGCTCGACGCGTCGAGCCCCTGGGGCCAGCATGTCCCGCGCGCTTGCGCGCGCGCCTCCACGCTGGTGGAGCGGAGGGCCAAGGCGCGGCACGACGAGAAAATTTTGGGCGCGGTTCGAGCCACCCGGCGTGGCCCAGCCGGCGTCGCTGGCTGCCCCCACGGAAGCGTTTCTGGTTTCCCGTGCGGCGGGCCGGGGCCGCTCGGACTCCCGTCGGCGGGCTGGGCGCAGCGGTTTGCAGGCGTGCCCTCGGCGCGGGTGCGGCCGCATTTTTGCCCGCTTTTTTTTGGGCGGGCTGCCCGCGGTTCCTCCCACGAGGGCTCCTGAGGAAGGGCGGTTAACTGTCCCCCAGGGGCGATACGGGGGCTTTCGCCACGGGTCACGGCCAAATCCGCCCGGGTGGTTTTGCAGGCGCACGGTCGCAACCGGAGAGCAGCTGGGTTTTCAGGCCATGGAGGCGCTGCAACGCAGCGGGGCCGGGGGCCCCGGTGCCCCGCAACGGTGGCTGGCGGGGGCGTCCGCGCGAAAAGCGGCAGAAGCGTCGCTTGTGGAGGCCCGCGGGAGCGTTTCCGCGCGGGGAGGCGGTCATTCGCGGTCCATTTGGCGGTGGCCAGCGGGAGGGGCGGCGCGCGGCAAGGCGAAAGCCGCGCCGGCGGCTATTAAAGGAAACGCTGTTTCCGTTCAAATACGCATAGTTATCCCTTTTCCCCTTTGCCTTTCGGCAGGCGGGATGCATGGTCTTGGGCGCGTGTCGATTTGGTGTCCCGTCACGGTGTCCTGATAATGTCCTCTGCGCACGGGGGGGGGCCCAGTCCCTTCACGCGGGTATGCCGTCGTTGACCTCCAGGCTGACACAGCGCGGTGCAGGCGTCCGCGGCCAATGTGGTGGCATCGGCGCATGGCGGACCCCCTCTTTCCCTTTCCCTCCCCCCGCTCGGGCGGCGGCGGCGGCGGTTTCGTCGGCGTTGCACTGCCACGGCGGTTTGCAGGGTGACAACGCACGCCCCGGCCACAGGGCGGGGAGCCTGCGGCAAGGCCAAAGGACGCCTACTGCACTTTCACGTAACAGGTCTCTTGGAGGTCTCTTCGGAGCCTTTTGGGCATACCGAAGGCCTCCTGGGGCCTCCTGGGCGCCTCTTGCGGCCCACTTAGGGGCTCCCTCAGGAGCCTCGGGGGCCATTATGGGGCCCCCTTCTGGAGGTGATCGGTCAAAGAAGTAGGCGCCCCAGCGCCTCGCGAAACGCCCCGTCCAGCTCCAAGGGGGGGAGGGGGCGAAAGGGAAAAGCTGGGGTTGGAAGGGGAAACGGACTGAGCCTTCCACGCCCCGAATATCTGGTGGGATTCGTGGACGAGGCTCTCCGTGGCCAGACAATCCCGTTCGCTCCTTCTGTGGCATTCCGAATGGCAGCACGACGATTGTTCTCCCAGCGTTCTTGCTTACATCCTCCTGCCCGATGGGTAGGAGGCTGGACACGCACGTGCCACTTGCACTCTGTGTGAACGTGCGGTCTGCACGAACATAAGTGTGTACGAGCACTGAGTTAGTACCAGCATCGGGCCAGTGCGACCTCGACCCGCCCGATGTAAAGTCCGCCCAGGCCGACCCGAGCTCCGCCAGGGTCCGCCCGCCCACCCAGAGTTGAATCGACTGCGCACCAAGGGGGGGAGTCAGAGGGGGGAGGCCTTCTCAGTAGGCGGCGGGGCTTCTCATAAGCTTTTCGGCCTTCTGAGAAGGCGCCCCTGCCTCGAAGGCTTTTCTGGCTTCCCCCTCTTGGCGCGCCGCCGATTGATGTTGGGGGAGGCGGAGGATCTCCTCCTGTCCCTTTCGAGTGCGCACCGTTCCTTCCGTGGGCGTCGCCCCAGCATGCTAATGCCGTGTGTGCGTCGCCCCCGCCAGGGGCGACGCGCGCACCGAGAGATCTTCTTGTACATGCGTCGTGGCGGGCGCTTTCTGGCCACACCGCTCGGGAACTGATGTGCTACAATATGGGTACACTACACGTTCGGGTCGGACGCGGCCCTCCACGGAACACATCGGTATTGGTATGTCGTTGCGCGTCCCCTGGTTGATTCTGAGCCGCTCCGCGCTGGAATCTGCCCGAGGCGCAGGGCACCCCTTGGAGCGCTCCGCTGCGCGCTCGGCCTCGAGGAGACGGCGAGCCCCCGCGTGGCGGTAGGCCTGACGTCCTCGGCCGTCGGGGCGTCGCAGACGGGCCGCGGGTGCCTCCGAGCTCGCACGGGGGCCTCCAAGCTCGCCAGAGGCAGGGCAGGAAAGGGCGGAGGGATAGGAGGAAGCAGAGGTCGAGGCAGAGAAGGGAATGTTAGCAGGGAGGAGGGAAGATGAACAAGAAAGGAAGTACTTTGAGGAAAGATGAACAAGAAAGGAAGTACTTCTCCCATATGTGCGCTGTCAAGAAGTTGCTGTGCACCGCTCTCGGCCCGCAGCCCCGCCCGCCAAAGCCCTCGGTTACGTTGCATCTTCGGGGGATCTCGCCTATCCTAAAAACTGGTGTCCTTTCCTGTGCCCGAAGCGGGCTCGATGCGGACTCGACGCGGACCTGGCGTGGATTCGACGCGGATCCGACACAGATTCGAGAAGGATCCGACGAGTCCGACACATGGATTCGATACCGACTTGATGCGGACAGGGCCGAGGGGACAGACAAGGTCCCCCGAGGATGCACCACAAGCTTCGAAGCCTCGAAGCCTCCTGCTCTCCACAGCCGTTCTCGGCCCGCAGCCCCGCACGCCAGAGCCCTCCGCGCGCGCGAGGGGCGCTCCTCCGCGGAGCTGCGCGCGGCAATGGCGCGCGGCAGGCGGGCGGCCGCCGCGCGCGGCACGGGGCTGGGCGGAGTGCTGTGCTGCGCCGTGGCGGCGCTGGCGCTGGGGGCGGCGCCCCTGGCGGCGCAGCTGGTGCAGGGCGCCGGCGGGTGGCGAGGCACGCGCGGACGTCGCGTCTTGCGGGATGTGTGTGGGGGGGGGATGAGCCTCTGGTTGGTCTCGGCAGAGAGTGCCCCAGTGTGGTGACCCCCACCCGTGCCGCGTACGATCGTATTGAGCAGGGCCTTTTCCCTGAGGATTACAGCGAAGCCGAGCGCGAACGTAAGGCTGAGACCCATACGGGGCCTTCCTAGGATTGCTTTCTTGGACTTCGTCCTGGGAATCATGATTCCTCCTCCTCCTCCTCCCTCCCTTCCTCCCACCCTCGCTCCCTACTCCTCCTCCTCCTCCTCCTCTTCCTTCTCCTCCTCCTCCTTCTCCCATTCCTTCTCGTCCTCCTCCTCCTCCTCCCTCCTCCTCCTCCTCCTCCTCCTCCTCCTCCTCCTCCTCCTCCTCTCCTCCTCCTCCTCCTCCTCCTCCTCCTCTTCTCCTCCCTCTCTCCTCCCTCTCTCCTCCCTCCCCCTCCCTCCCCTCCCTCCCTCCACAATTACTCAATATGAATACTACTCTCCCTCTTCCCCTGATAGCGTGCTGGGAGTGGCCGACCCCCCCCCCCCCCGCGTATTGTTTTTTTAAACAGGATTCCCGGGAGTTGGGTTTCGCCTGCGTGTTTTTCAAAATGCTGCTCTCGCTGAGGCGCCGGCCTCATTTCTGCTCCCGAATCGTTCCGAATCGTGCTCCCGCTGCAGCGTGGGCCTCATTTTCGGATCGGTGTTTGGCCTCCGTCGTTCAGGATGGCGTTCTCGCCCCAGCGCGGGCCTCTTTCTCGCGCGCCCATCCGCCCGCCACCACCGCGCCGCACCACCACCACCACCACCACCACCACCACCACCACCACCACCACCACCACCACCACCACCACACCACCAGCACCAGCACCAGCACCAGCACCACACCAGCACCACACCAGCACCACCACCACAACCACGCACACACGCACGCACGCACGCACGCGCACCACCACCCACTACGCACGCGCGCGCGGAGCCACAGGTCCGCTACGACACGCGTCCGCGGATAGAGAAAATCAGCGCCATGGTAAGGGATGGGAGGGAGGGGTAGGACGTCAGATATGACGCGAGCGCACCTAGCTTGCCTCCCTCCCTCCCTCCCTCCCTCCCTCCCTCCTCCCTCCCTCCCTCCCTCCCTCCCTCCCTCCTCTCCTCCCTCCCTCCCTCCTCCCTCCCTCCCTCCCTCCCTCCCTCCCTCCCTCCTCCTCCCTCCTCCTCCTCCTCCTCCTCCTCCTCCTCCTCCTCCTCCTCCTCCTCCTCCTCCTCCTCCTCCTCCTCCTCCTCCTCCTCCTCCTCCTCCTCCTCCTCCTCCTCCTCCTCCTCCTCCTCCTCCTCCTCCTCCTCCTCCTCCTCCTCCTCTCCTCTCCCCTCTCCCCCCTGCCTCCCTCCTCCTCCCCTCCCTCCCTCCCACCCTCCCTCCCTCCTCCTCCTCCTCCTCCTCCTCCTCCTCCTCCTCCTCCTCCTCCTCCTCCTACGGTGAAGGAGATATAAACTGGAGTAGCCCGCAGATGGGTCGGCGGTGAGAGGTGACATTTGCTTTTGATGGTGGACCATTGTGCACTGGCGGGGGGGGCGCGAATCATGGCACGGGCAGCAGCTGTTGCATGCGGAGAACAGATGCCGCAATTGCATCCACGCGCAACTACTGCATCCGGCGCGCAGACTTTTGCATCCAGGCACCAGCAATTGTATGCAATACTGAACCTCTCCCCTGTACTCCGGCTTCAAGGAGAGGGGCTCCACGGGGATGGGGGGCCCCGAAGGTCCTCGCCCTCTCCGGCGTGGGAGTGGTCTTGCGGCTCGCCGGGGGGGGGGAGATGGGAGGTCTGGAGGTTTCCTGAGAGCTCCCTGAGGGAACGGGTTGGGGGGCGCGTAATGAGGGGAAGATAAACGGCGGGGCAGCGAGCGCTGCAGAAAAAGAGCTTTTTAAGAGCCTATGAAGGGGCTCTTTAGGAAGCCTTTAGGGACCAACAATGGCACCTTTCTTCCAACCCTATTCATAACTGGTTGACCTAAAACGGGGTCCAGCGAAATTGGGGTGGTGCAATAGATCTGGTGCAATAGGTTTGTGGGGTTGCAATTGATTTGGGGTGCACAGTATTCCAGTGCGCAAAAGAATTATTGGGTTCTCGCACGCAATACGTTAGTTTCAACATAATGCACTACACCTCTCTGGCGCAATTTATTTGCAATACAGTTGTCGCAGACCTATTGCACCACCCCCTTTCAGCTAAACCCCCTTGTGGGTCAACCGAACTTACATCCCACCCTACCCGTCGGTCGTTGAAAGTAGGTATTTTTGGATTCACAGATTCCGATCTGCTCTAAGCACCTTCTCAATGATTGAGTAGCTTCACCGTTTCCGTCCTCTTCGGGGGGCGCGCGGAAGCCCAATCTGCCTTCGCTGCTTTCCTACTTCATGCTCCTACTTGCTGCTTCCGACCGATGGGTACTCATCGCCCCCCATGAATTCGCGCCCCACTAGGTGTAAGTCGGGCCTGTCCCTCTACAGGGGGGATATTCGAAAAGAGTCAAACAATAGTCTGGGGACGTTTTTGTTGACCATTTTGTGTACTTTTGGGGTATTTGTATGGTATTTTCAATTGTCAAGGGCAGAAAAAACGCCCCTACCCTGGTTTACGAGGCGCTGTGCGCTGAAACTCCTGTGGGCTGACAGGGTAAACCCTGCGTGATGTGCCGCGTCCTGGCGGCTCTAGGCTTTGGGGGTTCACAGGAGGTTTACAGACCGCGCACTTGTAATCCAGGGTAGGGTCGTTGTTTCATCCCTCAAAATTGTTCGTCCAGTATCCCCTTGTAGGACGACAGGCCCGACTTAACACTAGGTGCTCTCGCGGGCGGGGGCCCGCTCGGGCTCCTTGCCGTGTCCTGGCCCCCTCGTGGCCCAGGCCGCGCCCCCCCCCCCCCCCCCCGAGGGGGCCGCCGGGGAACGGCCCCCGGTGGAGGGCCAGCCCTTCGAGGCTGAGGTCGGACATGTGCCTCTTCAGGAGGATTGGATTTAAGTCGGGCCTGTCCCTCTACAGGGGGCATGTTCTAAAATGGTCAAAAAGTAGTCTGGGGATTGTTTTTTGTTATGTTTGGCAATTGTGGGCTTGTTTGAGGTATTGTCTTAGTTTTTCTTCGGAAATCCCCCTGTAGGGGCACACGCCCGACTTAAGATTAGATTCACAAATAGTTGTAAAGAAATCGTATGAGGACGATTTGTCTATATTTTGTGACTAAATTCTAATATTTGTGGACCCTTGCCACGTTGTCGTCCAAAATCCGCCTGCAGGGGAGCATGCCCGACCTAATTCTAGGCCTCCCAGATGGGGTCCGAGTAGATGGGGTCGGCGGGTCGCGCCACGTCGCCAGTGCATCGGCGATGCGGCTCGATGTGGAGCCCGAGTTTCCTCCACGCCGGCGTCGCCAATGCATCGTAGACGTCGAAGATGCATCGCCGATGCATCACCGATGCATCACCGATGCATGCGGCGCGATCCTCCGACCCCATCCGCTCGGACCCCATTTGGGAGGCCCTAAAGAGAGGGCCCATGTGGAGGGCCAGTCCTGGGGACCGCCACAGGGTCCAGGATCGCAAAAGTTCGCGCAAGAGAAAAAAGTTGACTGCCAAAATGATCGCACCCATGTTGGGCAAACAAATGTTGCTTTCAGATGCTCAGAGGACGTGCGTCGGCCCAGCGTGTCTGCACCCCGGTCGGCTGCCGCCCGCACGCTCTGGCCGAGCGCCATCAAAGAAACATGACGGCAGGTTTTCTCGTTATCTTCGGCCTCTGAGGCTATGATGTTCCAACCGATTTTAGCCTTGATCACCAGGAAGAATGTCGCGCACCAGGGAAGTAGCCCAACTGGAGGACTTTCACGCGTCGGGCCTGGGGAGGCGATACTCGTTCGACGCTTCGCTGGCGTGTCGGGCAGACACTTTTTCGCTACTTTTCTGGATGCTCGAAATCATTTCTTGCATGTGGTCCTCAAGTGCGATGGGAACAACATAACTCTGGGGGCCATTACAGAGCCTCGGGACCGTCGAAGAACGACTCGGGATGAAAGACTGGTCCTTGTGAATGGGTCGAGACCTGTGGGGTTCGACGTCATGAAAAAGTCATGTCGCCTACTTGTTCTCTGGTGGCACCCTCCCCCTTCGGTCCGTTGCTCTCTCGCCGTCCTTCGACTCTCCTTCACACAGGCCACCCATGCCTGGGTGGCCTATGGCGCGGGGCTTCCCGCTGTGAGGGCCCCGCTTTGAGGGCCCAGCCCGCGCAGGGCTTGTGCGCAGTGGTAATCGACGTTCTACGCCACGTCGTTGCGCGCGAGGCCGCGACCGCTCAAAGTGTGTACCCCGTTC
The DNA here is from genome assembly GCA_963575745.1 of Prorocentrum cordatum. NCBI lineage: Eukaryota > Dinophyceae > Prorocentrales > Prorocentraceae > Prorocentrum > Prorocentrum cordatum. The sequence goes on from CAUYUJ010019745.1 coordinate 70,258, forward strand.
AGCTCCACCCACACCGTGCAGCTTGTGTCGGTCCTCGGTGCACCGCCCGCGTTGTAGGGAAGGGCTTCGGTGGGCAAGCACACGTTGGCGCTAACACCAAGGGCGCCCTCGAGGGCGCGAAGTTATTCGCGCTTCGCGGTTCGGCTCCGATTCCTCCTCATCCTCCTCTTCTCCCCTGGGAGGCGGCGCGAGAGCGCGAAGTGATTCTCGCATCGCGCTTCGCGCAGCGCGAAGCGCGAAGTCGGGAGCCCTTGCAGAGCGCTGGGCCCCATCGGCCGACAAGGTGCGTGACCGAAAACGTACCCGGAGTCGTGACCGAAAGCGTAATTCGACCGAGACCAAGGGCTCCCACGAGGGCGCGAAGTTATTCGCGCTTCGCGCTTCGCGGTCCTCGTTCCTTCTCCCCCCTCCTCCTCGTCCTCCTTTTCTCCCTTTGGGGGGGCGGCGCGAGGGCGCGAAGTTATTCGCGCTTCGCGCTTCGCGGAGCGCGAAGCGCGAAGTTGGGAGCCCTTGGGGAATCGCTTCGGCTTCGAACCGATAATTTTGCTGATGCTCTGGCGCGTTCGGAAAAGTCGGGCGCCGCTCTCGGGCAGATGCTGGGGCACACTCTCGGTCACTACACTCCCCCCCCGACAGAGGCGAGGGCTTCGTAGAACGTTTTGGATTACCAGGTAAAGTCGAGGTTTGAGGAGGGGCAACCGAGGATCAAGGATCAAGATGGAGGGGGCATCGAGGATCGAGGAGGGGCAATCGAGGATCAAGGAGGGGCAATCGAGGAGCGAGGGGCAATCGAGGATCGACGACCCCTCCCCCTCCTGCCCTCCTCCTCCTCATCTCCTCCTCCTCCTCCTCCTCCTCCTCCTCCTCCTCCTCCTCATCCTCCTCCTCCTCCTCCTCCTCCTCCTCCTCCTCCTCCTCCTCCTCCTCCTCCTCCTCCTCTCCGTCTTCTTTCGTGCAGAGGACGCCGCGGGAGCGCGCCTGGGGCGGCCAGGGCACGGGCCAGGCTGCCACCACCGCGGCGGTCTGGCGCCGGCACCTCCAAGGACACAGTGGAGCTTGGCGGCGCGCACAAGGAGATAGGGGAAGGGGGGAGATTTCTTAGCAGGAGGCTGCTTCTTAGAAGGAAGGCGCTGATCTCACATCTAGAGACAAGGCCCGCGCCTTCTAAGAAGCAGGGTGCTTCTAAGAAGCATGCCCCCCCTTCCCCCTACCCCCCTCTGCGAGTAGCCGAGGCCCATACCGCTACCCTCCGTCCGTTTTCCACTTTGGGGGCCTCTTGGAAGGCCATCGTTGCCACTGCTGGATTCGCCTCGAGATTCTGGTCAGAGCGCACCCTGGGAGAGATCCGGGGAGTAGTGGTGTCGGTACCTTTTGGCCTCCCCGAGGACGCAGTGGAGCTGAGCTCCATGACACAGACGTCGGTCAACATGATCAAGAACCTGCTGGGGGCCGGGATGCTCTCCTTGCCAGCGGGGGTGGCTGCCTTCGCGGGGAGCCCCCAGGGAGTGGCACCCGCGCTTGCCCTCACGGCGCTCCTCGGCCTCCTGAGCGCCTACGGCTTCGTCCTGATCGCGGACGCGTGCACGAGGACAGGGGAGGCCACGTTCGCCGGTGCCTGGGGGAAGACCGTGTCTGAGCGGACGAGGTGGATCCCTCTGACGGCGTGCGCCGTCAAGGCAGGCCTGGGCTGCGTGGCCTTCTCCATGATCAGCCTCGCTTCGCGGCGGCACGTGAGGAGGAGGAGGAGGAGGAGGAGAAGGAGGAGGAAGAGGAGGAGGAGGAGGAGGAGGAGGAGGAGGAGGTTGCCAGAGGTAAGGCGAGCCTGGCCCGAGGTTCCCCCACACTTCGCGCGAGTGTGGAAGCCCCAGGCCCCCCCCGGGCCTTCCTGGAGAAGCCGAGGCCACCCGACCGGCGCAAAGAGACGGGTTCGACTGCGCGGGCATCTGCGCGCAGGCTGCCCGCGCAAGGCCGCACGTGAGCGCCCTCGTTTCCAGAGCAGCGCTCCGCGCCGCTGGCGGCCCGCGTAAGCCGCGGCGTAAGGTCTCTATGCCTTGTCCTTGGCATCGCTCGGACGTGTGCATTTTTCTTTCGACGAGGGCCATCGAGGAGCATCCTTGATCATGTGGCGAAAAAGCCACGCGCGCAACCGAAAAAAGCACAGGGAATGGACGTCCGAGCGATGGCGAGTGTCGCGTAACGCCCGCGGCTCCTCGTCGCCCACCTGGGGCCAGGTTCACCCCTCGCAACACCCCACTTGGGGCTGCGCATGCTCCTCTGCGGAGGCGGAGGGGCCGGGGAGGAGCCGTGGACACGCTGACGGAGATGTTGGCAACGGCGGTGTAGGTTTCGGTAGTGCTGCAGGTGGGGGTGGTTCGTGGCCAACCCAATTGCAGGAGAGCGTCGTTCGCGCGCTCGTGCAAGTCGTCTGCGCGAGCTAGACGTCGCCAAAGCCAGATCCCCAACCAGATCGTGTTCTTGGGCCCTGGCGAGAACGGGCGTTACCCAGGGAGGGGTGGGGTAAGGGGGGGGGGCGGGGGGCGGTCACGCGGCGACTTGCGTTGGCACCGTCTGGGCATGCCGAGGAATGGTTCGTTCCCCGACGGCGCCGGCGCGAGTCGTGAAATGATCAGGGGTGGTCGGACGGGGCCAGGACGAGGCTAATTCTCGTCCAGGGCCTCGCTCTCAGAGCGGTCCGCAACGCTCTGAGAAGGCCGCGGCGCCTAGGACATCCTGCACAACAGTGCGTCCTGTGGAGGGACTCCACCTGCTCGGAATAGGCGCCCCAAACAGCCAAGATCTACCCCATGGGGGGGGTGCGAGGGCCCGCGCCGATCGGCAAAACTGTGAAATTACCAAGCAGCCCTGGCTGGCTTTAGCAGGCCGCCCGAAGACGCCCAGGGCGGTCTCAGCACCCAGCGCCTCCTTTGGCGGCACGGCCCCCCCCACCGAGGCGATCGACGGCCCGGGAGGCTTCGGGTGCCGAGACAGCATACTGATTCCCTTGGAGCTTGTTATCTTTCTCTTCGCGCGAACGCCCGTGACTGGCCCCGCACCCCCCTGTCCCCCCCGCCCCGTAAGACGAAGCCAGGGCGAGGATAACACCGGGTGAGGATACATCGATCCAGGCCCAGACCCCCCGCTCCCTTCTCCCTTCTTCGACGGCGAGCGAGGGGGGGAAGTGAGAAGGAGAAGGCCCTCTCAGAAGGCCGCGGGACTTCTCAGAAGCCCTCGCGCCTTTTCAGAATTTGTTTGTGCCTTCGGGGAAGGCTTAGAAACCTTCTCAGAAGGCTGGGGGACTTCCGAGACTCCTGAGAAGGTTTGCTCCTCATTTCCCCCCTGGGCTCGCCGCCGATTTTTGCTCAATGGCGAAAAGCAGAATCTAAGGCTTCGGGTTGTGCTGAAGCTGTCCATCATCGAGCTCGTTCCACTATTCGCAAAAGTGCCGATTCGCAAACGTTAGAAAATAAAGAAACTAAACACCAACATGTTTGCCTCGATGCCATGGATCGTGAATCCCCCGCGGCAGAACCAGGCCATTTGCGAGCAGCTACGTTGCGAGTTCGTCTAGTCCGGGGCTGCTTGGTGAGGCCTCGGGCTGCGCAGAGGCGGCCCACCGCGGTGGTCCCAGCTGGCCTCCACAGCCCCCCCCCCCCTCAGATCCGGGCGCTGCAGTGTCTTCGCAAGGGGCGTCTTCGCCCGGCCTGGGGCCCCTGGGCCCCGGAGGAGCGAGGAGGAGGATGAGGAGGAGGAGGAGGAGGAGGAGGAGGAGGAGGAGAAGGAGGAGCATGAGGTGCAGGAGGAGGAGGAGGAGGAGCAGGAGGAGGAGGAGGAGGAGGCCCCAGGACCCTCACTGATCGGATCGATCAGGCGGGGCCCAGGACGCCAGGCGTGGCTTCTCAGTAGCACAGCCCTGCGGCCTCGGGAGGCCTGTTGAGACCAGCTACGGCCACGCGCAGCCCGAAGTTCTGGGGGGCTGTCCGTGCGCAAGCCCTGGCTCACGTTGCTTCTGGGTGATGCAGCCTGTTGTGCAGGAGTAGTGCTCGGGCCTCTCTTCTGAGATTCGCTCCCGGCGTGCAGAAGTGAACGCGCATGCCGCAATGCCATGATCAAAGATGTGATCGAGGAGGGAGGAGCGAGGAGGAGAAGGAGGAGCAGGAGCGAGGAGGGAAGAGGGAGGAGGAGGAGGAGGAGCAGGAGGAGGATCGGATCGGATCGGCCTTCCACGAAAGCGAGGTGCATGACCTCGACAGCCGGGGGGGTGTGATAACTCATGAGTATCACAGCCCAAGACGCCCGCTATGCGGGCTCATTCTAACCCCGGGACCTGAACCCAGGGCTAGAGAAAAAACAAAAAAAAGAAGGAGGGCCCAGACCCCTCTTGACAGTTCGAACCCGCCTCCGTACCTCCTGCCCACCCACCTCCATGAAGCCGCCGTAGGCGGCAAGGTCCGCGTAGCCGATGACGGCCGCGGGCGGCCCGCGGCGGCGGGTGGGGGGGGGGGGAAGAGGGCGGGCAAAGAAAAGAAGAGACACGGGGCTCACACATTGCCCGTCTCAACTGACGGCTATGCGGAGCACTGACCTGCCTCACGCCGTCAGAAGGCGCAACGTACACATCGATCCAACTACCACCTCTTCAATCTCCCTCCAGTAACCTATCCACCCACCTCACGAATTGCTCACTGCGGCAGCGAACCACCTGTGAAGGTCGGCCTGCACCATAGCTGAGACAGCAGGGGACGAGGGGGGAGGTGTGGTGGCAGAAAACAACCCATCAAGCCTGACGGGAATCCTTCTAGCCTCTCGCTCTCTTGTCCGTCGACGGACGAGGGCCTGGGCACGATTAGCAGCGATTCTCTGGATAACCTCAGGGGGCAGGGCCAAAGGTGGGGGAGGAGGGGGAACAGGATCTGGCGGCGCCTGGCCCGAAAGATCCCTTGCCGTCTGACTGGCAGACGTAGAGATGGAATGGGAACCCTCAAGCTCTTCGAGCTCTGAGGAAGGGACGGACACGCCTGCTTGAGGTGCATTCAACACTCTAGCAATTCTGGCCAACGCGGACGGTTTGGCCCGAGGAATGGCCCGAAAAGCAAAATCTGGACCCATCGCGGGGTCCCCAGAAGAAATTCTATCAGAATTCTGAGAGAAAAAAAAGAAAAGAAAAAAAAACGTAGCTCAGCAATCTCTTGTACCTCGTTCTCCGACGGATCTAGCAACGCCGACTGTCCAAGGAGAGAGGGGAGGAGGGAATCGAGCATGGCGTGAGCAATGATTGCCCAAAGCCGTGTGGGGTATACCTTCTTGGGCGCGCTTCTCCATCGCTTCAGCTCAGGATCCCAACCAGCCATGGGCGGGTGGCCGCCTCGACCGTGGGAACACCTGCCTCCACCTGGTGTGCCTCTGAGCTGTTCCTCGAGGGATGGGAGCGTCACCCCAAGGATGCCCGTGGGGGCTCTCCCCGACTGCCCAAATTCACATTGGTCAAAAACTGAAAAACTGGACGGGGGCATGGCTAACAGGGCTTTGACAGGGAGGATGTGCCAGCTGGGAACGCACCTGGGCTCCCATACAGGGGGGGCTGGGTGTTCGTGCCATCCTACCCCTTTCGCTATGGCCATCGTGGCCAACAACTCAATATGTGCCTGGAACAAATCGTTAGAAACCGAGACCTGCACCCTATGGGCAGGTCTGATGCCTGTGATGCCCCAAACAGCTTGCCAAGAAGTGGGGGGGGCCTCCTTCCCTCCACCTGGCGGCAGAAAACGTCTCGCAAGGCGGCCCCCCCCCCAAAGCTAAAATCCTACCTGCCTTAATGTGCTCTGCCCAAATCTGGACCGACACAGCTCTGGTTAAATCGCCCTTCTCCCTATCTAACAGAATATCTATCGAAAGGACGACTAACTCAAAGGAAGGAGTGTGCTCATGCAATGCAATTTCAACAGCATGCTGGATGTCCCCTTCTCTGCGCTGGCCGCAGAACAGATTGGCAATGAAAACTTGACGTCTGACAACCCTACGCGGGATTGAAACCGCCAGGGTTCCCGTATACTTGGACTCCACATAGGGCCATTCAATTTCCGACGGGGATGGGTCGAAGTCGTCAGGGATTTCTGCCGACGCAGCGGCAGCGAGGGCTTGGCGACTCCAACCCGTGATAGCTTCTACGGTATCTGCAATAAACCTGGAGGCCTCTGCAGGAGGAGGAGGAGCGAGGAGAAGGAGGAGCGAGGAGCGAGGAGGAGGAGGAGGAGGAGCAGGGGAGGAGCGAGGAGGAGGAGGAGGAGGAGGAGGAGAAGGAGGAGCATGAGGTGCAGGAGGAGGAGGAGCAGGAGGAGGAGGAGCGGGAGGAGCGAGGAGCGAGGAGGATTATCGCGCGTCGCGGTCCGGGCCAGGGCGGGTGTTCTCATTTGGGCGCGAGGGCGAGCGCGGGGCTCGGCGCGCGCAAGTCGGGTGGTCCGGCCCCCAGTTTCGCTACGCCCTCCTTCGATTGCACGTATCTTCCTCCTCCTCCTCCTCCTTCTCCTCCTCTTCCTCCTCTTCCTCCCTTCCTCTCTCCCTCCCTCTCTCCCTCCCTCCCTCCCTCCCTCCCTCTCTCCATCCATCCATCCCCCCCCCTCCCTCACTCTCCCTCTTGCCCCCCCCAGCCGCTCTCGCCAGCTTTCGATTGCACGTATCGCTTGGCATCGCTCGGACGTGTGCACTTGTTGTCGGCGAGGAGCATCGAGAAGCGTGTTGGCTCATCCTAAGGGAAAAAACGCACGAAATCGAAAAGTGCACGGGGAATGGACGTCCGAGCGATAGCGAGATTTAGGCCTCCTAGATTCGGCCACGCGCAGAGGGGGATCGGGGGAGGGTGGAAGGCTTCTTAGCAAGAGGCTGCTTGTCAGGAGGAGGCTGCTTCTTAGAAGGCCGGTGCCCTCCAAGAAGCAACCTCCTTCTCAGAAGCCTTCCCCCTTCCCCCTTACCCCCCCCCCCTTTGCGTGTCCAGTAGATTGGCGAGAAATCGTAACACTAGAGTGTGCTAGAATTCGGGTTTGCCGACGTCTTGTTGACGAGATCGTCTTGGGCTTTGACGGTCCAGCTCCGTGGGGTGCTTGCAGCGGGAGTCCGCGCTGAGAAGTGTCCTCCACGGCCTCCCCAGGCTGGCCCGGGTCCCCCGAGCCCAAGCCATGTCTCCTTGAGGCTAGGCCTCCCAGATGTCAAGCAGTGGCGAAGCGTCCTGGCTCGCTTATAGCCCTACCAAACAATGTTTTAAGAACCTTTTGTGGTTCCCACGAAATGTTGTTAGAACATTTCTGGCGGAGTCTGTCTTGTTTTAACACATCGGGCTTGTGTTCTAAGAACATTGTTTTTGTTATTCCCTTCTAGGCTCTGCCTAGAAGGGTTCTTACCCTCTGTCTTAAAGGGGCCGGGCAGTGGATATCGCCCCGGGCGGTTCCCCCAGGATCCGCCCCGCGGTTCCCCTAGTTACGCCCCCTTAGCTTAGCGTTGCTTATCTAATCTTATCTTAGCTTACTTCATCTTAGCTTAGCTTAGCTTCATCTCAGCTCAGGTTTATCTCAGCTTAGCTTACCTTCATCTTAGTTTCGTTGAGCTTTAGCATAGCAGAGCACAACATAGCATAGCGTAGCACAGCATAGCGCAGCACAGCATAACATAGCAAAGCCCAGCATAGCATAGCACAGCACAGCATAGCATAGCATAGCATAGCATAGCGCAGCACAGCACAGCACAGCATAGCACAGCGCAGCATAGCATAGCATAGCAGAGCATAGCATAGCACAGCAGCAAAGCAACAGCAAAGCAACAGCAGCGACAGCAAAGCACAAGCAACGCAAAGCAACGCAAAGGAAAGGAAGGACCGGACACGGAGCATTCTCAAACACACCCGGTGAGCGAATGCGAAAACATGCGTGTGTGTGTGTGTTTGTGCGCAGGCAAAGCAACATCAAAATCAGGCAAATGTAAAAACAAATTCAAAGCAAAAGCAACAGCAAAAGCAAAAGCAAAGGCAAGGCAATGCAAAGCAAAAACAAAACCAATGCGAAAGTGTAGATGTAGATGTAGATGTAGGTGTAGGTGCAGATGCAGATGTAGATGTAGGTGTAGATGTAGGTGTAGATGTAGATGTAGATGTGAGTTTCGCTGTTGATGTTGATGTGGATGTAGATGCAGGTGTAGATGTTGATGTAGCTGTCTGTTTTGATGTAGATGTTGCTTTCCTAGATGCTCCAACTCCTAGGTAGGGTCGCACTGGGATAAATATAACATTTTTGGGTTCTAAGAACATTTCGTGGTATGACTACAGGAATGCCGGGACGGTCGGTCCCTGCTCAAAGATGGGGTCGGAGCAGAGGTGGTCGGAGGATCGCGCCGCATCACCGATGTATCGGCGATGCGGCTCGATGTGGAGCAAGAGTTTCTCCACGCCGATGGTGCCGATGCACCGCCGCGCATCGCCGATGCATCGGCGATGCAGGGCGGTGCGGGCACGATCCTCCGACCCCATCGACTAGGACGACGTCTGGGAGGCTCCTAACGTAAGCGTGGCCCTTCGCGGGAGTGACCTCTGGTGCGGGCCCACTGGGGTCCCCTGATCGGTGAGGACGCTGCGATAGCAGCAGTTTGAGTGCCCAGGCGCCTTCTTTAAAGTTGCGCACCAGAGGTCGCGCTTGCCCAGGGTCACTCCTGCATGCAGCCGACTCCTGTTTGCCCAGGTCGGTCCCAGCGTGTCTCGTGTCCGACGACGGTCCCTCGAAATGGAGCGGCGCAGTCAGGCAGAACCTCCCGTGCCCCTCCCATCGTTGCTACTGCGCGCGCGCGCGCTGGCAGGAAGGAGGACACAGCGAGTTCAACTCGGGCCAGTGTGAAGAGGCCACGTGGCCGCCGAAAGCTCACCCAGAGCGCTTGAAAAAGGAGGTATCCCCATCACAGGCTGAGGTCGCCAGTTGTCATATTGTGCCACGCCCTCTTGTTTGCCCATGTAAGGAGGGAGGGGGGAGGGAGGAAGGAAGGGAGGGAGGGAGCTTTTGGCCGGCGCTGAAGCCGGGAGATGGGCGCACATCCGAATGGGGTAATCAGCATCAGCATTGCGAATTTATCATGGCGAAGGACCCATCAATATGCAGTTGTGGATACCGCAATTGTGAATATCGTCTTCGGTGAAGCTCCCTATGGGGCCACGAAGCGCTGCACTGGGTGGGGGGGAACGCATGCGGGCGGAAGCACTGGGGCCGTCGGTGGAGCTCCCTATGGGGCCACGAAACGTTGTACTGGGTGGGTGGAAACGCCAAATTGGGTGTGGGGGATGCGTGCGGGCGATCCCACTGTGGGCTTCGGTGGGGCTCCCTATGGGGCCACGAAACGCTGTACTGGGTGGGTGAGAAAATGCCAAATTGGGTGTGAGGCACGCGTGCGGGCGGTCCCACTGGGGGCTTCGGTGGAGCTCCCTATGGGGCCACGAAACGTTATACTGGGTGGGTCAGAATGCCAAGTTGGGTGTGTGGGACGAATGCGGGCGGTCCCACTGGGGCCTTCGGTGGGTCTCCCTATGGGGCCACGAAACGCTGGACTGGGTAGGCGGAAATCCCAAATTGGGTTTTCGGGACGCATGCGGACGGTCCCTCAGGGGGCTTCGGTGGAGCTGCCTGTGGGGCCACGAAGCGTTGTAGTGTGTGGGTGAAAATGACAAATTGGGTTTTCGAGACGCATGCGGACGATCCCACTGGGGGCTTCGGTGGAGC